>CM050165.1:447268631-447288631 GCA_027410445.1 Discoglossus pictus | reverse complement strand
CGCCTGTACTTCAAGCTACAGCATAGGATGGGGGTGAGCCTGTGTCAGTGTCCCCTATTCTGGCAGTTTCTTCAGGGGATGACGAGGTAGGACCACAAGTTATTGTGACACTACCAATAGAGGGAACTCCCACAACCTCTCATAGACACAGGTGCAGCCAGAAGCGTTTTAAGAAAACAAGATCTGCCAGATACAGCTTACCTGTCTGACATTGATGTTGCTTGTGTAGGAGTAGATGGTGTTCCCATCTCCAACCATTTAACTCAACCTATGCAAATAGGCCCATTTCCAGACCTACTCGCAAGATTTGTAGTATCCTCCACATGCCCTATAAACTTATTAGGTGCAGATGTGCTTTCCCGACTGCAAGCATCCATCTCATTCACCCCAGATGGAACCGTACAGGTGTCTACACCTCTAGAAGTCACTGACACGTCAGCACTCTGCTCACTGCCCATATTATTACACATAGATGCCAATAGCATCTGTAATACAGGGCCAGATGATATCTTGGACAAGATTCCAGCAACGCTCTGGTCACAAGGATCGGAAGATATTGGACACCTAAAGGTGCCACCAGTCATAGTGAAACTAAAACCTGGAGCAGAGTTATCACGCAAACCACAGTATCCTCTGAAGCCAGCACAAATAGATGCGATTTCTCAGCAGATAGAGAGATTAGTGCATCAAGGGGCGTTGATCCCATGTACGTCACCATGCAACACGCCCTTCTTTCCAGTAAAGAAGAAATCCAAAAAGGGAGAACCAGTAAAATACCATATGGTACAAGATTTGCGAGCAGTCAATGAAGCAACCATATTGGACACTCCTATAGTGCCTAATCCGAACACTCTCCTTTCTGGAATTCCTCCAACAGCTGCATACTTTACCGTAGTGGATTTAGCAAATGCTTTCTTCAGTATTCCCCTTGACCCTTCTTGCCAGTACCTGTTTGCTTTCACGCATGATCATAATCAATATAAATGGACTGTAATGCCTCAAGAAGCGCAAAATTCACCCAGCCAGTTTGCCAAGGCTATGAGCCATATCCTTGACTCCTGGCAACAAGTGAATCCTGACATTGTATTGCTGCAGTATGTTGATGATCTCTTGCTGTGTGCTGAAGATCTTCCCACAGCTACAAGGACCTCAGAAAGCTTACTGAGACACTTGGCAGAACAAGGATGCAAAGTATCCAGAGACAAACTACAATGGTGTAAAGAGACTGTCATATTCCTAGGACACTGTTGTCAAAAAGGTGTGCATCATCTTACATGCACCCGTGTGCAAGCAATAGAAGACATGTCAGTCCCAGAAGGACACAGACCCCTGCATGCTTTCCTAGGTCTTATCTCTTACTATAGAGCTTGGATCCCAGAAGCATCTCTTCTAATGCAACCCTTGTATGACGTGTTGAAGACGGAGCCATATGAGATGACACAGACAGCCCTGTGTAACTTCTACACTCTGAAGAAAGCTATCTCATCAGCACCAGCACTAGGATTACTAAACTATGATCTCCCAATTCAAGCTGTTTGTATCAGAAAAAGAGGGACATGCAATGGGAATCTTGACACAGTCCCATGGAAACAGACAACGACCTATCGGCTATTTCTCATGTCAATTGGATGCCGTGGCAAGGGGAGGACCCTCTTGCCTCAGAGCAGCATTGGCAGCCCATGCCTTACTGGACAAAACCAATGACATAGTCCTTGGCTATCCTCTGACAGTTCTTGCACCACATGACATTGCGGCCATCATACAGCAGACTCAACCTAAGCACATGACAACAGCCAGACATCTCCGTCTGCAATGTTCCCTCCTTCTGCCAGACAATGTTACTTTGCAGAGATGTTATGTTCTCAATCCAGCCATTCTCTTGCCATTTCCAGAGGGGGGAGATGAGGAAGATGGATACTTTTGGTACAGCCTGATTTTGAACCCAGAATCAGGAATAACAAATCTATATGTACAAAGACGTCTACTGGAAGGTGGTGGAAACGACCAGATGCTCACAGATGAGACACAAGACCCTCTATATTGCACGCTGTGGAATAAACAATCTCCAGGCCGAGATTTCCAATATGAAGCAAGTCTCACTGAATTGAAGCAGGTCACCTTAAACCTAAAGACATTGTACAATAATGCAGCAGGTGATAGTGCATTTACAGTGGAGCGCCCACAAGAAGCAGAAGTGCTCTACAAGCATTGGGATACAGAAATTCCACATGTTGGATGGAAATCATTGGGAGCTGCATTAAAATGGTGGGAATCTGCAGAGGAAGAGGAGTTGGAAGAGGAAGGAGTGGAAAAGAAAACTCTCCACTGGCAAGCAAACAGCACTCCCAGTATACAAGCCAGAGACCCATATGCAGTCCCAGGACTGTCTTCAGCAAATGGAAATGGAGACCTCACACCTTGCGAATGTAAAGGAACTTGCCCTGACAGACCCAGACATCACTCTGTATGTAGATGGATCAAGGTATGCTGATGAGAATGGAAAATATCACACAGGATACGCTGTGACTACGGAAAAAGATGTGATACGAGCCTTCTCGCTACCTCCCTCCATGTCAGCACAAGAGGCAGAGTTGATTGCATTGACTAAGGCCTGTGAGATTGCGACAGGAGTCCGAGCCAATATCTATACAGACTCAAGGTATGCTCTGGGAGTGACTCAAGACTTTGGAGTAATTTGGAGAGCCAGAGGATTCATGACAGCCGCAGGCACTCCAGTGAAGCATGATAAAGCCAAACGTGAACGGTTAGAAGCTCTAACACTCCCAAAGGAAGTAGCCATACTGAAAGTAAAGGCACATGGGAAGCTAAACTCAGATGAAGCACGAGGAAACCATCTAGCAGACCAGACGGCTAAACAAGCAGCAATGACATCACAGGAAATGGAAATGAGAGGTGGATGGAGAAATAAACATCTATACAATGCAGACTCTGCCAACAGATTTAAAATTGCTCAAAGAATTGCAAAAGACGGCAGGTCCAGAAGAAGTTAACAAGTGGAAGGCAAAGGGAGCAGCTTTGAAAGATGGACTATATGTTGACAATCTGAGATTGTGTTTGCCAAGAAGCTTGTACCCAGCAACAGTACAATGGGCACATGGGCCAGCACACCTGTCAAATTACATGGCCCCAGGCATCACTACTCTGACAAACACTTACTGTAAATCGTGCAGTATTTGTGCCAAGTGCAACGCAGGCCACACCGAGAAACCACCACAGAGACATTTGGCAAAATCATTGTATCCATTCCAGAGGATACAAATTGATCACATTCAGATGCCAGAGTGGTCGGTATGAATATGCATTAGTCATC
This sequence comes from Discoglossus pictus, assembly GCA_027410445.1. Lineage (NCBI taxonomy): Eukaryota > Metazoa > Chordata > Amphibia > Anura > Alytidae > Discoglossus > Discoglossus pictus. The sequence continues at coordinate 447,285,300 of CM050165.1, read as the reverse complement.
GTGGACATGTTCTCAGGATGGCCAGAAGCAAAAACAACAGTGAAACGCTTATTAACAGAGGTCATCTGCAGATATGGGGTCCCTGAAGTGATTGAGAGTGACCAGCTTTTACAGCAGTACTGGCCAAAGAAATATGGACAGCGCTAGGAGTGACCCTCTCCATTCATACGCCTTACCATCCTCAAAGTAGTGGGAAGGTGGAACGTATGAATGGTACCTTGAAATCTAGGATGCTAAAAATGTCACAAGAAACTGGTATACCTGACACTGAACATAGAGAATCCTAGTCCCATAGATGCTGACACATACTGGATAGGTGCTTGGACAAAGGGGGAGACCACCAAATATCTTGGTAAAGTATCCTGACTTACCACTTGCATTACAGATGTTGAAACCAGGATCTCATATCATTGGTACAATGACTGCCACTGGTGACCCAACTTATGAAGATAATTTAGCAACTGAAACAGGGTATTCAGACCTCAATGTATGGTTGGAATGGATGAAATATAGCGTGCAAGAGAGTAACCAGACAAATTGTTTTGTCTGTGGCCACGCTAGGCCCCATTTAGGGACAGTCCCTCTCAACATACCTCTGTTGGAAGATAAATGTTTCTTGAGTCTGTTTAAGACTAAGTTTGTCTATTCATCCAGATGTGAACAGTGGAAGGAAGAATACCCTATATCTGTGAAGAACCCCCACCCTGGTGAAGGTATAACCATATATCCAGGAAACTACACATGTTACCGTAGAAATGTCTCCTATGGATTCAATCTACAGACGTTCCTGAGTGGGTTCTGTCACACTTATACGGATGGATCATCCACGTTGTTAATTAATCAAACACGAGCACTGGGAGACATATATTTGTTATGTGGGGACATGAAACTTAGAGTTAGACTCTCAGGGGTGTGGAGGGGGGAATGTACCCTAGCTAAAGCCATAATGCCCCTTCACATTGTTCCAACCGATTATGGTGATTCAGCAAGTGTTCCTCAGACACAGTCCAGAAGGAAGAGACATGCATCATCATCTGAACCTAGAGAAAGTTTTGACTCCCATGTGTACATAGACTCTATTGGAGTCCCAAGGGGGGTGCCCGATGAGTTTAAAGCCTGTAATCAAGTAGCAGCAGCAGGATTCGAGTCACGGATACCAATGATTGGAGTAAACAAGAATGTTGCCTGGATCAATTACATCACATATATAGTTGTGAGCGTGCGACTCGTTGCTCACGCTTGCGGGCTCGCGTAGCGAGCCCGCCAGAACTGCGTCCCTCGCGAAGCGAGGGACGCAGTTCCCCGCAAAATGCGGGTCCTCGCGAAGCGAGGGCCCGCATTTTGCGGTGGTGGAGGCTCAACGTCGGCTGTATAACACACACATACACACACACGCCTTTTTAACAGAATAAACCCAACCGCCCAGCCAACAAAAACCCAACAACGTCCCCGCAAATGCGGATCCTCGCGAAGCGAGGGTCCGCATTTGCGGTGGTGGGAGCATCCCAACATCGGCTGTGTTAACACACACATACACACACACACAACTTCATAACAACAAAAAACTCAAAGTCGCCTCACACCCACTTACACCCAGACACACAGACGCAAGACTTAACAAAAAAACAGTAAAAAAGGCCCCTCACACGCTCTTAACACACATACGCACGACTTAGAAACAAATACACTGCGTCGTACACGTAAAAGCTAACTGCGTATATCGCAAAAAAATACGGCAACATCGCAACAAAATACGGCCGCATCGGAAAAAAATACGGCCGCGAAAGACCCATTCCAACCGCCGCGCATCAAAACATCACAAACACAAGAAATAAACACAACAAACACATAAAAAGCTTACTTACAGCACGGGGGGGCATCCGGCACCTCCAAAAGTTCATTTACACGTCCATTTAAGTCCAAAACAAAGAGTTTAAACGACCGAAAATCGGCTAAGCGAGAGAAAAAATGGCCGCCGAACAAAACGAAAACGAGGCTCCAGACGTAACTACACTACACTTACTCGCAATAATGAAACACATACTATGCGGAGCGGATCACACTCATATTAAACACCATTTTAACCACTACTACGCACAAAATGGCGGATGGAACGCAAATTGTAAGCTGGAACGCAAATAGCGCATGCGTATTACGTTCTAACGGTCTAACTTTCCAGAATGTTCTACAAGTTTATAAATACTGCCTATTTGACAGAGAAAAATACATTTCTCCTCAGGTGATGAACAGAGTGACTTCAGACATAACTGCTGCTAAAACTTGAGAAGATAATTCTTTCCTAATTTACTACTTTACATTGTGCAAATTACAACTGAGAGGTAAGCTATAATATATTACTTATTTTCAAGACAGGACATCAAAAAAAAAAATTAAACAAGACAAAGAGGTTTATGTATACTGACAAGTGACACGCACTTATATGCGTATAATGTATACTGACATGTGACACGCACATATATGCGTATAATGTATACTGACATGTGACACGCACATATATGCGTATAATGTATAGTGACATGTCACACGCACATTTATGTGTATTGCCCCTGCAACAAACTAATTAAACAACTACATTTAAATTACATTAAAAAAAAATAAGTTGGGACTATTAAAATACTATTAAAATATGAGTCATGTATACTGATATGTGACACGCACATATATGTGTATCATCTATAGTCACATGTCACACACACATTTATGTATGTTGGCCAAAAATAAAAATAAGGCTAATTTAACAATTAAAATATGATTCATGTATAGTGATATGTCACACGCACACAAAAATTACTTTCAACTATGGAAATGTGCTTCATGTATGTGACATATGTGTGTAGCACACACCAAAAAATAATGTTAATTCAAATTAATTACAGAAGTATATTTCAATGAAATTAATTTACTGCAATTCAATAGATCACCTAAAACTCAATCTTTCTACTTTTTTTAATATTCAAACAGACTCTGCATCAACAGCGTCTCTCAACAATTTGCACCGTGCATTGTGAAGCACAATCCCTTTTAAAGAACACCAACAAAGAAGAAGAGGTAAGATACAAAAATACTTTAAATGCTGAAAAGGCCATGGTTTGTTAAATACAAATAAAAAATTCTATAATTCACTATTTCACTTTATTTTTCAAACAGACACTACAAGAAGACCGGCGGATTAAGATTGGCAGGAGGGGACCCTCTGTCATTCCACACTTCAATCAAGGTAAAGTATTAAGTATAACAAAGAACCGAACCATGAGCCTTATTCAATTGTGAGTTGGCTAATTGAATAGGGCTTTATATAAGCACATAATAGGTCTTCACTAACTAAAAACTTCTGTCAAAAAATATTTTATGTGCTTATATAGAGCCCTATTCAATTGGTCAAAACGCAATTGATTCAGGACCTAAATATGTTTAATGGCCGAGGGCCTCATTCAAATGTGATTGTTTAACAACGTATAACCATTAGAAAAAACACTACATAAGTATAACAAAAGTGGTGCCCATCAAACAGGATTGTACGAAAACTCACACAAACACATAACAAACTACATTTACATTCTTATTTTAATGTTTAACAACCTATAAGCCTTAGAAAGAAGCCTAAATAAGCATACCAACATTGGTGCCCACCAAACAGGATTGTATGAAAACTCACACAAACACATAGCAAACTACATTTAGATTCTTATTTAATGTTTAACAACCTATAAGCCTTAGAAAGAAGCCTAAATAAGTATACCAACAGTGGTGCGCACCAAACAGGATTGTATGAAAACTCACACAAACACATAGCAAACTACATTTACATTCTTATTTTATATTTAACAACCTATAAGCCTTAGAAAGAAGCCTAAATAAGCATACCAACAGTGGTGCGCACCAAACAGGATTGTATGAAAACTCACACAAACACATAGCAAACTACATTTACATTCTTATTTTATGTTTAACAACCTATAAGCCTTAGAAAGAAGCCTAAATAAGCATACCAACATTGGTGCCCACCAAACAGGATTGTATGAAAACTCACACAAACACATAGCAAACTACATTTAGATTCTTATTTAATGTTTAACAACCTATAAGCCTTAGAAAGAAGCCTAAATAAGTATACCAACAGTGGTGCGCACCAAACAGGATTGTATGAAAACTCACACAAACACATAGCAAACTACATTTACATTCTTATTTTATATTTAACAACCTATAAGCCTTAGAAAGAAGCATAAATAAGCATACCAACAGTGGTGCGCACCAAACAGGATTGTATGAAAACTCACACAAACACATAGCAAACTACATTTACATTCTTATTTTATGTTTAACAACCTATAAGCCTTAGAAAGAAGCCTAAATAAGCATACCAACAGTGGTGCACACCAAACAGGATTGTATGAAAACTCACACAAACACATAGCAAACTACATTTAGATTCTTATTTAATGTTTAACAACCTATAAGCCTTAGAAAGAAGCCTAAATAAGCATACCAACATTGGTGCCCACCAAACAGGATTGTATGAAAACTCACACAAAAACATAGCAAACTACATTTACATTCTTATTTAATGTTTAACAACCTATAAGCCTTAGAAAGAAGCCTAAATAAGTATACCAACAGTGGTGCGCACCTAACAGGATTGTATGAAAACTCACACAAACACATAGCAAACTACATTTACATTCTTATTTTATGTTTAACAACCTATAAGCCTTAGAAAGAAGCCTAAATAAGCATACCAACAGTGGTGCGCACCAAACAGGATTGTATGAAAACTCACACAAACACATAGCAAACTACATTTAGATTCTTATTTAATGTTTAACAACCTATAAGCCTTACAAAGAAGCCTAAATAAGCATACCAACACTGCTGCGCACCAAACAGGATAGTATGAAAACTCACACAAACACATACCAAAGTACATTTACATACTTATTTTATGTTTAACAATCTATAAGCCTTAGAAAAAGGCCTAAATAAGCATACCAAAAGTGGTGGACACCAAACGGGATTGTAGAAAAACAAAGAAATAATGTCATTTTTTCGTTCATACAAATACATTAAAATAATATTACATTTTCATTTTTATTTTATATCAGATACTGCGTCAAGAACATCGGAACAGGAGTTTCAACTGAGGACCACACCAGCGGACGAGGACTTTCAACAGAGGACCAGACCATTGGACGAGGACTTTCAACAGAGGACTACACCATCGGACGAGGACTTTCAACAGAGGACCAGACGATTGGACGAGGACTTTCAACACAGGACCAGACCATCAGACGAAGGCTTTCAACACAGGACGAACAAAGATTCTGCTTCAAATCAAACTTCAACCAAGGTACAGTATAACAAGTAAAAAAAGAGAAAAATTAATTAATATTCTTCTTTAATGTTTAACCACCTATAAGCCTTAGAAAATAGCCTACAGAAGCATACCAAAATTGTGGCGCACCAAAAAGGATTGTAGAAAAACACAGAAATAATGCAATTTTTTCATGAATACAAAGACATTCAAATAACATAACATTTTCATTTTTATTTTATAACAGATACTGCGTCAAGAACATCGGAACAGGAGTTGGAACTGAGGACCACACCAGAGGACGAGGACTTTCAACAGAGGACTACACCATCGGACGAGGACTTTCAACACAGGACCAGACCATCGGACGAAGGCTTTCAACACAGGACCAAGAAAGAATTTTGCTTCAAATCAAACTTCAACCTAGGTACAGTATAAAAAGTAATATCTATCATCTATCTCTTATTTGTCTTTTAGGGCCAATAATCTTTAACAGTAAATACAAACTTCAATGTAAACTTAAAAAAAATAAATTGGCATAGTCCAAAAAAGTCTAAAAACACAGAATATATACAATTTGTCATTGTAACATTCCAGTGCTAAACCCTAATTTAATTGCCATTTGACAAATTGAATAGTGCTGTAAATAAGGACATAACATCTTATTGAAAATACCTTTTTAGTTACTGAAACACTTGCTTTTGGATACATGTTTAATAAATAAAAATTTCTTGAAATAATTATCTGATGGCCTTATTTAGACTTTGATTCAATTGACCGTATTGAAATTGATTAAGTATAAAATGTTAACACATTATTGATAACTATTTGTCATGAAAAACAACTTAACATCTCAAAATAAACTAATGGTACATTATTTTATTTTTACAGATTAACATGGCTGATAACGAGAGTAAACAAGAAAAGAAAAGACGCCAAGCCAGAGAACGACGACAGAGAGCAGACAGCCAGCAGACACCGGAGAAGAAGGAAATTCGACGAGAAAAAGAACGCAAAAGAATTGCAAGCAAAAGACTGTCACTTGCAGAAATTAAAGATATGTCAAAAAAAGCAACAAAGAAAATAAAGCATTTACAACCTGTTGCTCAAACATCAGATGACATTTTACCAGAAAAAATACAAGAGATACCAAAAAAAGCAACAAAGAAAACAAAGCATTTAGAACCGTTTCATGAAACATTACATGACATTTTACCTCAAACAATACAACATATACCAAGAAAAGCAACGAAAAAAACAAAACATTTAGAACCTGTTGTTGAAACATTATATGACATTTCACCTGATGAATATGAAAGTCAAAATCCTATATGCTTTGCAAATTGTCCTCTACTCAAGTCTTTAGCAGTAGAGGTTCATAGTTGTGGGGACATGACTACTCAATGTCAGTTTTGTGAGGCTTATTATTTTAAACAGGAGAGACCCAGAGATGGACAATTTATTAGTTGTTGTCAAAAAGGCAAGTTCAAACTTCCAGAAAGGAAAGAATTTCCAATTTATTTACAAAATATTATGACTGAACCTACTTTTCCAAACTACAAAAATTTTAAGACAAACATAAGATCCTACAATAGTGCCATATCCTTTGCATCCATGGGGGCAACATTAGCTGCTAATGTACCAGGACATGGTCCTTACTGTTTTAAAGTCCAAGGACAAATTTATCATCGCACTTCCCATTTACATCCAGAGGAAGGAAATAAAAGAAAATTCGCTCAACTATATGTCCTAGATACAATGGAAGCTGTTGACCAACGTATGCAGATGGAAGAAAATAAAAAATGCTTACCCACTGTTTTCATAGAGCTAAATAACATTATGGACAACAATCCCTACAGTAAAGCTTATAAAAAATTGGCAGAAGTAGAAAATGAACAACTACTTCATTCACAAACACATCAATTACCAATGCCGAAGGTTAATATGGTGCTTAAAAGAGACAGACATACTGATAAACGTCGTTATAACTTGCCAACAACAAATGAGGTTGCAATGGTGTTTCACAATGATGAAGGAGAACCACCATTTCAAAGAGACATTCGAATATATCCTAGAAATGAGGACCAACCGTTTATTAATATGAGTATCTTAAGTCCAAATTTAGATCCAATGACATATCCCATCTTTTTCCCACACGGAGAAGCAGGTTGGCAACCAAAATTAACTCTTCCCAGTTACCCAAATGCTAAAGCCAGAATCCGAAATAATGTTTCTATGCTTGAATTTAAAGTAGCTCAAATTGCCATTCGCAATGTATTTAATCCAATTTTATGTGGTGGGAAACTAACACAACAATGGATTATTGATTCATATTTGCAAGTTGAGGCAAATAATTTAAACTTTATCAAATATCAACAAGATAAACTCCGTGTAGAACAATATTCTGGACTCATGGACTATGTTGCTGACGTGGCTACAAGCAGAGACATGACAGCTGGCAAAGCCATCATTTTACCATCTTCCTTTCAAGGATCTCCTCGGAATATGAGAGAAAGATACAATGATGCTATGGCTATTGTGACAAAATTTGGCAAACCCGATTTATTTGTGACATTTACATGTAATCCACAATGGCCAGAAATTACACTAAATCTACTTCTTGGACAAACTGCTTCAGATCGACCAGATTTAGTAGCCAGAGTTTTTAAGATTAAATTAAATGAATTAATACGTGACTTCACTATAAATCAGTTATTTGGCAAATGTCTTGCTTATGTATATACCATTGAATTTCAAAAAAGAGGCCTTCCACATGCACATCTTCTAATAATACTTCAAGAAAAAGATAAATTAGATACTTCAGACAAAGTGGATGCAGTCATTGTTGCTGAACTACCAGATCCAGAACTATATGGTAGACTATATGAGATTGTTACTCATCGCATGATTCATGGACCCTGTGGTGACCTTAATCCACAATCACCATGTATGGAAAATAATAAATGTTCCAAAGAATTTCCAAAAGATTATAGAGACAAAACCTATGCCAATTGTGATGGATATCCACTTTATAAAAGAAGAGAAGGAGATAGTGCCATTATTCGTGGGAAAAAAGTGGACAATAGATATGTAGTACCCTACAATCCACATTTACTCATGAAGTACAACGCCCACATCAACGTAGAAGCCTGCACTTCCATCAAATCCATTAAATATGTCTACAAATATATTTACAAAGGTTACGATGCAGCTACTGTAGTCGTCAAAAGTGCAGACAACCCTGAAAGTAGTGAGTTAGTACATGATGAACTTGCATCTCATGTAGATGCTCGCTATGTCAGTGCGCCAGAAGCTATGTGGCGGCTTTTAAAATTTGAAATGCATGATAGATCACATGCAGTATATAGGTTAGCAGTACATTTGCCACAACGACATTTAGTCTATTTCCATGCTGGAAATGAAATGAATGCATTGGCCCAAAGTGAAGATCGTCACACTACACTAACTGCATGGTTTGCATTAAATTCCACTGATGCTGAAGCAACACAATACTTATATATTGAAATTCCATATCACTATGTTTTTGTGAATGGATTATGGAGACCAAGAAAAACCAGAGGCAATAAAATTATTCCAAGAATTTACACAGTCAGTCCAAGAGATGTTGAACGTTTTTGCTTACGGATATTACTTTTAAATGTTCCTGGAGCACAAAGTTTTGAACACTTAAGAACTGTTAATGACATTGTATATGAATCCTTCCATTTAGCTGCAAGACATAGAAACTTACTCGCTGATGATACAGAGTGGGAAAGATGCTTAGAAGAAGCAGCACAATGTCAAATGCCACGACAGATGAGAGAACAATTTGCTTTTATTTGTATCTTCTCAAATGCTCCAAATGCATTAGCTTTGTGGGAGACTTTTAAAAGTAATATGGCTGAAGACTTTATGCGACGATACAATGAACCCATTGCACACTTAAAAGCGTTAATGGAAATCCAAGAAGTCTTTTTAACTCATGGATTAAGTTGTGCAAGTTTTAATTTGCCTGATCCAGGTCTTATAGATGACATTAACTTTGAAGACTATGACATTCAACTACAAGCAGAAAGAACAGAAGAAAGACTTGCAACTTTAAATACACTACAATTGCAAGCATTTCATGCCATTAAAAATGCTATAGATGATGACATGGTGACAGAGCGTTATTTCTATCTTGATGGACCTGGCGGATCAGGAAAAACATATTTGTACAATTTATTAATGAGTTCAGTACGAGCACAAGGAAAAATAGCAATGGCGTTTGCCACTACTGGAATTGCTGCACTTTTATTAGAAGGTGGAAGAACTGTTCATAGTGGATTTAAACTGCCAGTGCCTATTTTAGAAAATTCTGTGTCAGATATTCGCATGACATCCTTACAAGCAAAGAAATTGAAGAAATGTAAATTAATTATAATAGATGAGGCCACAATGATGTCATGCTATGCCCTCCAATGTATTGACCGTTTGCTTCGTGAAGTCATGGATAATATTTTTCCATTTGGTGGAAAGGTAATGTTGTTGGGTGGCGATTTTAGACAAACATTACCTGTTGTTGTACATGGAAATCGAACTGACATTATCGAAACATGTATAAAGTCAAGTACAGTATGGAAACATTTTACCCATCTTCAACTGCAACAAAATATGAGATCAGAAGGCCAAACTGATTTCAATGATTGGCTTATTAAAATTGGAGAAGGCAGAACAGAAAAAATACTACATTTACCTGACGACACTGTAGAGATCCCACCTCATATGATTTGTCAACAAGATATTATATCGGCTATATTTAAAGGGAGCATAAATAACGAAGAATATTCCGAGCTTGCCAACCAAGTCATACTGACGTGTAAAAATAAAGATGCATTAATACTCAATAATAAAATCTTTAAAAAAATTTATGCACCACAAAGAAATTATCACAGTGCTGATTCTGTACTTGCTGATGACAATGAAAGTCAGGCTAACTTTTCGACTGAATTCATAAACTCTTTAACTCTCAAATCTGTGGGAATTTTCTTGGAAGAACCAGTTTTTGCACATGGCCAATTGTACGTTGCGTTGTCAAGGTGCAAAAATCCACAGGCTATTAAAGTTTACATTGAAAACAATGAAAGTCAAGGTGATTTATTAGAAGATGGACGTATTTTTACTAAAAACATTGTCTACTATGAAGTACTATAACTTTGAAGGATACTAATTAAAGATGCCAAGATTTTTTAAAAGCATTGCAAAATACATAACAATTGGTTGTTTCATTCAGTCATAATTAATGGAAGTCATGTTTATGAATGATTCGCCTCACAAAATACTTGCCTTGCATTGTTAGTAAAAATTATGTTAAAATGTTAAGTCACTATGTTAATGTTTCTAATGTTACAAGTTTAAAAAATATATTTTCAAGTTATTTCATTCAACATATTACAAAGTGGATGTTAAAAGGTCAAGCACCTTTTAAGTCACAATGTAAATATTGTCTGTTATCTTAAGATTACTACCTACATTAATGTTTATCGACAATTTATGTGCTCAGTAATAAATTAGTTTAATTACGTACGTTTTAAGAAGAGTTTGACTGTATGCCTTCCTCTACATTCAATGTATATTCAAGTTAACAATTATTGTGATAGAAATTCAATTTTAATACTGATTAATTTAAATGTCAATTGATTTTACATTCAAATGTTAATACTTTTAATAAAAAATTACTTTACAAAATGTATTCACTATGTTCCTGTTTATAATGTTCAAAATTATACCAATGTTTTGTCAACTTCTAAACTTACATAAAAAATAAAGTTCAAGTTTAAAAATATATACTTTGATGGTTATTGTTTACATATATTTTAAACTTCATGTTAAAATTTGCAACGTTTAAAAAAGGCTTTTTACTTTTGGCTTTCCTATTCATTCAATGTATATTCAAGTTAACAATTCTTCAGATACTAATTACATTTTAAAAAACCATTACATCAACATTTTACAAAAATACACGTTCATATTAAAATACTTACAAGTGTCAAAAATATATGTTAATAACTAAACAACTTGACAAACATATACATAACATTGCCGTCATTTTTTGACGGGCAAGTCGCTAGTTTACTATAACCAGCAATGATTTGTTAACTACACTAAGGATGCCTTAAAAGGCATTGCAGAACAATTAGAGGCTACATCGCACATGGCCTTCCAGAATCGTATGGCATTGGACATGATCCTTGCAGAAAAGGGTGGAGTATGTAAAATGCTTCCTGACACTAGCACATGTTGTACATACATTCCTGATAACACAGGTCCAAATGGCAAGATCACACTGGCAATCCAGAAATTGGCTAATCTTGGTCAGGAGTTCAAACAAAATTCTGGCACTATAGACTATTGGGAATCATGGTTTGGTTGGATGAATGGTTGGCAGAAAGTGTTATTGCAAATAGGGATGGCTATCTTTATTGTCATAATCTTGTTAGCCTTCCTCTTATGTTGTATTATTCCTTGTATACGCAACTACCTTCAGAAAACAAAGACAAGGCTTCTCCCACCTTTATCCACCAAGATTTAGACATAGATCTGTATGGACAGAATGATGATTGCAAGACATCCCATCTTCTGATGCAGACTGTAACTGGCTCTAAGGAGAGTGTTCTGTGAGCTGAGCTACACTATATCTGAGTACTATGGTCCCTCTCCAAGCTTAGCTACACTATTAGATATTAGAGGCTTGTTAGGTCTTCCCCATGCCACATAGGTCATAGGGTAGGTGTGACGTCAGGTCATGGTAAGCCCGATCGAACGAAGATATGTACCTATGACTTACACACATGCAATGCTTTCAACATCCGGAAATAGAAGACACAAAGAATAGTGCTCTGGAAGGACCATAGTTGAGACATATATCTATTATAACAAGATATTTAGTTTTAGACACCCGATATAAGAATAGGGTGTTACAGTTATTAGTGAAACTTACTGATTATAAGTATAAGTGTGACGAATATATTATTATGTCATTTTAGGGGGGACTGTTATGGATTAGGATCAGTACAAAATGCATAACTGTATTCGTGCACCTACTTATATATCTTATCTTTGCAGTATTATCGTATCACCAAGTTTTACTAATAAATGCTGAATCATTGGGAGACTCTAAGATGAAGGATTCACTGCTTCCACCTACAAAATGGCGCTGGCACTACTTCCGGTCTAACAAGGATGACGACAGCGACCGCACCTTGAAGACACCAGAAGGAAAACGCCATCTTCCCTTTGTCTTGATCCCTTGACCAATGGGGAGAAAGACTCATCCCCCTGTGGGATGACACCTAGAGACTCCTTAATGTATTAACCCAATACATGATTGAGGTCCTGTAAAAGCGGACACCTCAGAACCAATGAATTGCTTTATAAACCTGATGTTTTGCTTAATTGTAACTTTTATCTGATTATTAAAAACTATATAAATGACGACTGACGTAATAAAAATAGGCGAGAGAAAGCTGTATACCAGAACTCTGTGTTGGTGTATTATTTCTCTAAGGTGTGCACACTATCTATATATTGGTAATTTGGCCAGGGACAGATATCTCTGAGGAATACTTTGTTATTTCCTAAACATGTGTGTATATATATATATATATATATATATATATATATATATATATATATATATATATATATATATACACATACATACAATAAATAAAAAAAAGAAAAAAAAAATTCACTTTTTTAGGGGGATGTTTTATCCCATTGCACTTACTATCATTGGATTAGCACCTTAGTGCCTGTCTATATCTTATTTTAAATTTTTGTGTAGCGCCCAATTATCTCTTTGGATGTTTAATAAAGATTTTTTATTTTTTTCCTATTACTATCAGGTGTTAAGCACCATACAAAAATACTTTATGTATATAATCTCAATATATATATATATATATATATATATATATATATATATATATATATATATATATATATATATATATATATATATATATGTGTGTCGTGTGTATATATATGTGTGATGTGTGTCATGTATGTGTATGTGGGTGTGTGTCGGTGTGTGGGTGTCATGTATGTGGAGGGGTCTCGTATGTGGGTGTATACATTCCCAACCGCCGCCCCCGCTCTGAAATTTTGTTACAAATTGAAACAGTCCACCGTGCCAAGAAGGTTGGGTTCCTCTGGTGTACACGGGAGCACCGGGCATCACAGTGTCCCTATATGCAATGTACACATTAGTAGGATAATGGTATAATCTGAGACTCCACACACATCACACTCTCGTTGGTTTATGACTAATATATAATGGCAATGGGCCCAGTTATAAGCTGCTGCTTTGCTTTACTGATCAGTCAGGACCTTCAGACCCGGCACCGCCCCCTCCTAGTAACAACATGCAGGCCATGTGGCTGAAAAGGCAGTTTATGAGTAGGGGGCGGCACAAAACTGTAGCTCCACCCACTGTATTGTTAAGCCCCTTATTACAAGTCACAGATCTAGGTTTGCTTGTACGCATAAACAAACGGTAAAACTCCAGTTCAGGTGCGTAAATTATTTTTTGTTATTTTCAACATATTTTAAGCATTGAAAGCTCTGTATTGTAACAAAACTATTCTGTGCACACACTCCTGTCCTGTGTATACCCCAGCTCTCTCACATCCTGTCCTGTGTATACCCCAGCTCTCTCACATCCTGTCCTGTGTATACCCCAGCTCTCTCACATCCTGTCCTGTGTATACCCCAGCTCTCTCACATCCTGTCCTGTGTATACCCCAGCTCTCTCACATCCTGTCCTGTGTATACCCCCAGCTCTCTCACATCCTGTCCTGTGTATACCCCAGCTCTCTCACATCCTGTCCTGTGTATACCCCAGCTCTCTCACATCCTGTCCTGTGTATACCCCAGCTCTCTCACATCCTGTCCTGTGTATACCCCCAGCTCTCTCATATCCTGTCCTGTGCACACACTCCTGTCCTGTGTATACCCCAGCTCTCTCACATCCTGTCCTGTGTATACCCCAGCTCTCTCACATCCTGTCCTGTGTATACCCCCAGCTCTCTCACATCCTGTCCTGTGTATACCCCCAGCTCTCTCACATCCTGTCCTGTGTATACCCCAGCTCTCTCACATCCTGTCCTGTGTATACCCCAGCTCTCTCACATCCTGTCCTGTGTATACCCCAGCTCTCTCACATCCTGTCCTGTGTATACCCCAGCTCTCTCACATCCTGTCCTGTGCACACACTCCTGTCCTGTGTATACCCCAGCTCTCTCACATCCTGTCCTGTGCACACACTCCTGTCCTCTCCTCACCCTGTCCTGTGTATACCCCAGCTCTCTCACATCCTATCCTGTGCACACACCCCTGTCCTGTGAATACCCCCAGCTCTCTCACATCCTGTCCTGTGCACACACTCCTGTCCTCTCCTCACCCTGTCCTGTGTATACCCCAGCTCTCTCACATCCTGTCCTGTGCACACACCCCTGTCCTCTCCTTACCCTGTCCTGTGTATACCCCCAGCTCTCTCACATCCTGTCCTGTGCACACACTCCTGTCCTCTCCTCACCCTGCCCTGTGTATATCCCCAAGCTCTCTCACATCCTGTCCTGTGCACACACTCCTGTCCTCTCCTCACCCTGTCCTGTGTATACCCCAGCTCTCTCACATCCTGTCCTGTGCACACACCCCTGTCCTCTCCTTACCCTGTCCTGTGTATACCCCAGCTCTCTCACATCCTGTCCTGTGCACACACTCCTGTCCTCTCCTCACCCTGTCCTGTGTATACCCCAGCTCTCTCACATCCTGTCCTGTGCACACACCCCTGTCCTGTGAATACCCCCAGCTCTCTCACATCCTGTCCTGTGCACACACCCCTGTCCTGTGTATACCCCCAGCTCTCTCACATCCTGTCCTGTGCACACACTCCTGTCCTCTCCTCACCCTGTCCTGTGTATACCCCAGCTCTCTCACATCCTGTCCTGTGCACACACTCCAGTCCTCTCCTCACCCTGTCCTGTGTATACCCCCAGCTCTCTCACATCCTGTCCTGTGCACACACCCCTGTCCTGTGAATACCCCCAGCTCTCTCACATCCTGTCCTGTGCACACACCCCTGTCCTCTCCTTACCCTGTCCTGTGTATACCACAGCTCTCTCACATCCTGTCCTGTGCACACACTCCTGTCATCTCCTCACCCTGTCCTGTGTATACCCCAGCTCTCTCACATCCTGTCCTGTGCACACACCCCTGTCCTCTCCTCACCCTGTCCTGTGTATACCCCAGCTCTCTCACATCCTGTCCTGTGCACACACTCCTGTCCTGTGTATACCCCAGCTCTCTCACATCCTGTCCTGTGCACACACTCCTGTCCTCTCCTCACCCTGTCCTGTGTATACCCCAGCTCTCTCACATCCTGTCCTGTGCACACACTCCTATCCTCTCCTCACCCTGTCCTGTGTATACCCCAGCTCTCTCACATCCTGTCCTGTGCACACACTCCTGTCCTCTCCTCACCCTGTCCTGTGTATACCCCCAGCTCTCTCACATCCTGTCCTGTGCACACACTCCTGTCCTCTCCTCACCCTGTCCTGTGTATACCCCCAGCTCTCTCACATCCTGTCCTGTGCACACACTCCTGTCATCTCCTCACCCTGTCCTGTGAATACCCCAGCTCTCTCACATCCTGTCCTGTGCACACACTCCTGTCCTCTCCTCACCCTGTCCTGTGTATACCCCAGCTCTCTCACATCCTGTCCTGTGCACACACTCCTGTCCTCTCCTCACCCTGTCCTGTGTATACCCCAGCTCTCTCACATCCTGTCCTGTGCACACACTCCTGTCCTCTCCTCACCCTGTCCTGTGTATACCCCCAGCTCTCTCACATCCTGTCCTGTGCACACACTCCTGTCCTCTCCTCATCCTGTCCTGTGTATACCCCCAGCTCTCTCACATCCTGTCCTGTGCACACACTCCTGTCATCTCCTCACCCTGTCCTGTGAATACCCCAGCTCTCTCACATCCTGTCCTGTGCACACACCCCTGTCCTCTCCTCACCCTGTCCTGTGTATACCCCCAGCTCTCTCACATCCTGTCCTGTGCACTCCCCTGTCCTCTCCTCGCCCTGTCCTGTGTATACCCCAGCTCTCTCACATCCTGTCCTGTGCACACACTCCTGTCCTCTCCTCACCCTGTCCTGTGAATACCCCAGCTCTCTCACATCCTGTCCTGTGCACACACCCCTGTCCTCTCCTCACCCTGTCCTGTGTATACCCCCAGCTCTCTCACATCCTGTCCTGTGCACTCCCCTGTCCTCTCCTCACCCTGTCC
>CM050165.1:447243631-447261131 GCA_027410445.1 Discoglossus pictus | reverse complement strand
TACTGTACCTGTCAGTCCCTATGCTCCCGCACTGTGTCCCTACTGTACCTGTCAGTCCCTATGCTCCCGCTCTGTGTCCCTACTGTACCTGTCAGTCCCTATGCTCCCGCACTGTGTCCCTACTGTACCTGTCAGTCCCTATGCTCCCGCACTGTGTCCCTACTGTACCTGTCAGTCCCTATGCTCCCGCACTGTGTCCCTACTGTACCTGTCAGTCCCTATGCTCCCGCACTGTGTCCCTACTGTACCTGTCAGTCACTATGCTCCAGCACTGTGTCCCTACTGTACCCGTCAGTCACTATGCTCCCGCACTGTGTCCCTACTGTACCTGTCAGTCCCTATGCTCCCGCACTGTGTCCCTACTGTACCTGTCAGTCACTATGCTCCAGCACTGTGTCCCTACTGTACCCGTCAGTCACTATGCTCCAGCACTGTGTCCCTACTGTACCTGTCAGTCCCTATGCTCCAGCACTGTGTCCCTACTGTACCCGTCAGTCCCTATGCTCCAGCACTGTGTCCCTACTGTACCTGTCAGTCCCTATGCTCCAGCACTGTGTCCCTACTGTACCCGTCAGTCCCTATGCTCCAGCACTGTGTCCCTACTGTACCCGTCAGTCCCTATGCTCCCGCACTGTGTCCCTACTGTACCCGTCAGTCCCTATGCTCCCGCACTGTGTCCCTACTGTACCTGTCAGTCACTATGCTCCCCCACTGTGTCCCTACTGTACCTGTCAGTCCCTATGCTCCAGCACTGTGTCCCTACTGTACCTGTCAGTCCCTATGCTCCCGCACTGTGTCCCTACTGTACCTGTCAGTCCCTATGCTCCCGCACTGTGTCCCTACTGTACCTGTCAGTCCCTATGCTCCAGCACTGTGTCCCTACTGTACCTGTCAGTCACTATGCTCCCGCACTGTGTCCCTACTGTACCTGTCAGTCCCTATGCTCCCGCACTGTGTCCCTACTGTACCTGTCAGTCCCTATGCTCCCGCACTGTGTCCCTACTGTACCTGTCAGTCCCTATGCTCCAGCACTGTGTCCCTACTGTACCTGTCAGTCCCTATGCTCCAGCACTGTGTCCCTACTGTACCTGTCAGTCCCTATGCTCCAGCACTGTGTCCCTACTGTACCCGTCAGTCCCTATGCTCCAGCACTGTGTCCCTACTGTACCCGTCAGTCCCTATGCTCCAGCACTGTGTCCCTACTGTACCTGTCAGTCCCTATGCTCCAGCACTGTGTCCCTACTGTACCCGTCAGTCCCTATGCTCCAGCACTGTGTCCCTACTGTACCCGTCAGTCACTATGCTCCAGCACTGTGTCCCTACTGTACCCGTCAGTCCCTATGCTCCCGCACTGTGTCCCTACTGTACCCGTCAGTCCCTATGCTCCAGCACTGTGTCCCTACTGTACCTGTCAGTCCCTATGCTCCAGCACTGTGTCCCTACTGTACCTGTCAGTCCCTATGCTCCAGCACTGTGTCCCTACTGTACCTGTCAGTCCCTATGCTCCAGCACTGTGTCCCTACTGTACCCGTCAGTCCCTATGCTCCAGCACTGTGTCCCTACTGTACCCGTCAGTCCCTATGCTCCAGCACTGTGTCCCTACTGTACCCGTCAGTCACTATGCTCCAGCACTGTGTCCCTACTGTACCCGTCAGTCACTATGCTCCAGCACTGTGTCCCTACTGTACCCGTCAGTCCCTATGCTCCCGCACTGTGTCCCTACTGTACCCGTCAGTCCCTATGCTCCCGCACTGTGTCCCTACTGTACCTGTCAGTCCCTATGCTCCAGCACTGTGTCCCTACTGTACCCGTCAGTCCCTATGCTCCAGCACTGTGTCCCTACTGTACCCGTCAGTCCCTGTGCTCCAGCACTGTGTCCCTACTGTACCTGTCAGTCCCTGTGCTCCCGCACTGTGTCCCTACTGTACCCGTCAGTCCCTATGCTCCAGCACTGTGTCCCTACTGTACCCGTCAGTCCCTATGCTCCAGCACTGTGTCCCTACTGTACCTGTCAGTCCCTATGCTCCAGCACTGTGTCCCTACTGTACCCGTCAGTCCCTATGCTCCAGCACTGTGTCCCTACTGTACCTGTCAGTCACTATGCTCCCGCACTGTGTCCCTACTGTACCCGTCAGTCCCTATGCTCCCGCACTGTGTCCCTACTGTACCTGTCAGTCCCTGTGCTCCAGCACTGTGTCCCTACTGTACCTGTCAGTCCCTATGCTCCCGCACTGTGTCCCTACTGTACCTGTCAGTCCCGATGCTCCCGCACTGTGTCCCTACTGTACCTGTCAGTCCCTATGCTCCCGCACTGTGTCCCTACTGTACCTGTCAGTCCCTATGCTCCCGCACTGTGTCCCTACTGTACCCGTCAGTCCCTATGCTCCCGCACTGTGTCCCTACTGTACCC
Source organism: Discoglossus pictus (assembly GCA_027410445.1). Taxonomy (NCBI): domain Eukaryota; kingdom Metazoa; phylum Chordata; class Amphibia; order Anura; family Alytidae; genus Discoglossus; species Discoglossus pictus. The sequence goes on along the minus strand of CM050165.1, from coordinate 447,258,721 downwards.
GTCAGTCCCTATGCTCCCGCACTGTGTCCCTACTGTACCTGTCAGTCCCTATGCTCCAGCACTGTGTCCCTACTGTACCTGTCAGTCACTATGCTCCCGCACTGTGTCCCTACTGTACCCGTCAGTCCCTGTGCTCCAGCACTGTGTCCCTACTGTACCCGTCAGTCCCTATGCTCCCGCACTGTGTCCCTACTGTACCCGTCAGTCCCTATGCTCCAGCACTGTGTCCCTACTGTACCTGTCAGTCCCTGTGCTCCCGCACTGTGTCCCTACTGTACCCGTCAGTCCCTATGCTCCCGCACTGTGTCCCTACTGTACCCGTCAGTCCCTATGCTCCAGCACTGTGTCCCTACTGTACCTGTCAGTCCCTATGCTCCAGCACTGTGTCCCTACTGTACCCGTCAGTCCCTATGCTCCAGCACTGTGTCCCTACTGTACCTGTCAGTCACTATGCTCCAGCACTGTGTCCCTACTGTACCTGTCAGTCCCTGTGCTCCAGCACTGTGTCCCTACTGTACCCGTCAGTCCCTATGCTCCCGCACTGTGTCCCTACTGTACCCGTCAGTCCCTATGCTCCCGCACTGTGTCCCTACTGTACCTGTCAGTCACTATGCTCCAGCACTGTGTCCCTACTGTACCTGTCAGTCACTATGCTCCCGCACTGTGTCCCTACTGTACCTGTCAGTCCCTATGCTCCAGCACTGTGTCCCTACTGTACCCGTCAGTCCCTATGCTCCCGCACTGTGTCCCTACTGTACCTGTCAGTCCCTATGCTCCAGCACTGTGTCCCTACTGTACCTGTCAGTCCCTATGCTCCAGCACTGTGTCCCTACTGTACCTGTCAGTCCCTGTGCTCCCGCACTGTGTCCCTACTGTACCCGTCAGTCACTATGCTCCAGCACTGTGTCCCTACTGTACCTGTCAGTCCCTATGCTCCCGCACTGTGTCCCTACTGTACCTGTCAGTCCCTATGCTCCAGCACTGTGTCCCTACTGTACCCGTCAGTCCCTATGCTCCAGCACTGTGTCCCTACTGTACCTGTCAGTCCCTATGCTCCAGCACTGTGTCCCTACTGTACCTGTCAGTCCCTATGCTCCCGCACTGTGTCCCTACTGTACCTGTCAGTCCCTATGCTCCCGCACTGTGTCCCTACTGTACCTGTCAGTCACTATGCTCCCGCACTGTGTCCCTACTGTACCTGTCAGTCCCTATGCTCCCGCACTGTGTCCCTACTGTACCTGTCAGTCCCTATGCTCCCGCACTGTGTCCCTACTGTACCCGTCAGTCCCTATGCTCCCGCACTGTGTCCCTACTGTACCTGTCAGTCACTATGCTCCCGCACTGTGTCCCTACTGTACCTGTCAGTCCCTATGCTCCCGCACTGTGTCCCTACTGTACCTGTCAGTCCCTATGCTCCCGCACTGTGTCCCTACTGTACCTGTCAGTCACTATGCTCCCGCACTGTGTCCCTACTGTACCTGTCAGTCACTATGCTCCCGCACTGTGTCCCTACTGTACCTGTCAGTCCCTGTGCTCCCGCACTGTGTCCCTACTGTACCCGTCAGTCCCTATGCTCCCGCACTGTGTCCCTACTGTACCTGTCAGTCACTATGCTCCCGCACTGTGTCCCTACTGTACCTGTCAGTCCCTGTGCTCCCGCACTGTGTCCCTACTGTACCCGTCAGTCCCTATGCTCCAGCACTGTGTCCCTACTGTACCCGTCAGTCCCTATGCTCCAGCACTGTGTCCCTACTGTACCTGTCAGTCCCTATGTTTCTGCAGTATGTCCACTGTTCTCTTCTGGCCCGTATTTGCAGGAGGAGGTATTGCACACTGAGGCATCACGTGTTCTGCCCGAGTTACAGTGCCATGCACCCGGCTGAGGAGAAGCGCCCTTGATGTATTACAGTGTATATAATATAATAACTACAGGGACCCTGCACAGTGTATATAATATAATAACTACAGGGACCCTGCACAGTGTATATAATATAATAACTACATAGGGACCCTGCACAGTGTATATAATATAATAACTACATAGGGTCCTGCACAGTGTATATAATATAATAACTACATAGGGTCCTGCACAGTGTATATAATATAATAACTACATAGGACCCTGCACAGTGTATATAATATAATAACTACATAGGGACCCTGCACAGTGTATATAATATAATAACTACATAGGGTCCTGCACAGTGTATATAATATAATAACTACATAGGACCCTGCACAGTGTATATAATATAATAACTACATAGGGACCCTGCACAGTGTATATAATATAATAACTACATAGGACCCTGCACAGTGTATATAATATAATAACTACAGGGGTCCTGCACAGTGTATATAATATAATAACTACATAGGGTCCTGCACAGTGTATATAATATAATAACTACATAGGGTCCTGCACAGTGTATATAATATAATAACTACATAGGGTCCTGCACAGTGTATATAATATAATAACTACATAGGGTCCTGCACAGTGTATATAATATAATAACTACATAGGGTCCTGCACAGTGTATATAATATAATAACTACATAGGACCCTGCACAGTGTATATAATATAACTACATAGGACCCTGCACAGTGTATATAATATAATAACTACATAGGGTCCTGCACAGTGTATATAATATAATAACTACATAGGACCCTGCACAGTGTATATAATATAATAACTACATAGGACCCTGCACAGTGTATATAATATAATAACTACATAGGGACCCTGCACAGTGTATATAATATAATAACTACATAGGACCCTGCACAGTGTATATAATATAATAACTACATAGGACCCTGCACAGTGTATATAATATAATAACTACATAGGACCCTGCACAGTGTATATAATATAATAACTACATAGGGTCCTGCACAGTGTATATAATATAATAACTACATAGGGTCCTGCACAGTGTATATAATATAATAACTACATAGGGTCCTGCACAGTGTATATAATATAATAACTACAGGGACCCTGCACAGTGTATATAATATAATAACTACATAGGGTCCTGCACAGTGTATATAATATAATAACTACATAGGGACCCTGCACAGTGTATATAATATAATAACTACAGGGACCCTGCACAGTGTATATAATATAATAACTACATAGGGTCCTGCACAGTGTATACAATATAATAACTACATAGGGTCCTGCACAGTGTATATAATATAATAACTACATAGGGTCCTGCACAGTGTATATAATATAATAACTACAGGGACCCTGCACAGTGTATATAATATAATAACTACATAGGGACCCTGCACAGTGTATATAATATAATAACTACATAGGGTCCTGCACAGTGTATATAATATAATAACTACATAGGGACCCTGCACAGTGTATATAATATAATAACTACAGGGACCCTGCACAGTGTATATAATATAATAACTACATAGGGTCCTGCACAGTGTATATAATATAATAACTACATAGGACCCTGCACAGTGTATATAATATAATAACTACATAGGGTCCTGCACAGTGTATATAATATAATAACTACATAGGGACCCTGCACAGTGTATATAATATAATAACTACATAGGGTCCTGCACAGTGTATATAATATAATAACTACAGGGACCCTGCACAGTGTATATAATATAATAACTACATAGGACCCTGCACAGTGTATATAATATAATTACTACATAGGGTCCTGCACAGTGTATATAATATAATAACTACATAGGGTCCTGCACAGTGTATATAATATAATAACTACATAGGACCCTGCACAGTGTATATAATATAATAACTACATAGGGTCCTGCACAGTGTATATAATATAATAACTACATAGGGACCCTGCACAGTGTATATAATATAATAACTACATAGGGTCCTGCACAGTGTATATAATATAATAACTACAGGGACCCTGCACAGTGTATATAATATAATAACTACATAGGACCCTGCACAGTGTATATAATATAATTACTACATAGGGTCCTGCACAGTGTATATAATATAATAACTACATAGGGTCCTGCACAGTGTATATAATATAATAACTACATAGGGTCCTGCACAGTGTATATAATATAATAACTACATAGGGTCCTGCACAGTGTATATAATATAATAACTACATAGGGTCCTGCACAGTGTATATAATATAATAACTACAGGGACCCTGCACAGTGTATATAATATAATAACTACATAGGACCCTGCACAGTGTATATAATATAATAACTACATAGGACCCTGCACAGTGTATATAATATAATAACTACATAGGACCCTGCACAGTGTATATAATATAATAACTACATAGGACCCTGCACAGTGTATATAATATAATAACTACATAGGGTCCTGCACAGTGTATATAATATAATAACTACATAGGGTCCTGCACAGTGTATATAATATAATAACTACATAGGGTCCTGCACAGTGTATATAATATAATAACTACATAGGACCCTGCACAGTGTATATAATATAATAACTACATAGGGTCCTGCACAGTGTATATAATATAATAACTACAGGGACCCTGCACAGTGTATATAATATAATAACTACATAGGGTCCTGCACAGTGTATATAATATAATAACTACATAGGGTCCTGCACAGTGTATATAATATAATAACTACATAGGGTCCTGCACAGTGTATATAATATAATAACTACATAGGGACCCTGCACAGTGTATATAATATAATAACTACATAGGGACCCTGCACAGTGTATATAATATAATAACTACATAGGGTCCTGCACAGTGTATATAATATAATAACTACATAGGGACCCTGCACAGTGTATATAATATAATAACTACATAGGGACCCTGCACAGTGTATATAATATAATAACTACATAGGGACCCTGCACAGTGTATATAATATAATAACTACATAGGGACCCTGCACAGTGTATATAATATAATAACTACATAGGGACCCTGCACAGTGTATATAATATAATAACTACATAGGGACCCTGCACAGTGTATATAATATAATAACTACATAGGACCCTGCACAGTGTATATAATATAATAACTACATAGGACCCTGCACAGTGTATATAATATAATAACTACATAGGACCCTGCACAGTGTATATAATATAATAACTACATAGGACCCTGCACAGTGTATATAATATAATAACTACATAGGACCCTGCACAGTGTATATAATATAATAACTACATAGGGTCCTGCACAGTGTATATAATATAATAACTACATAGGGTCCTGCACAGTGTATATAATATAATAACTACATAGGACCCTGCACAGTGTATATAATATAATAACTACATAGGACCCTGCACAGTGTATATAATATAATAACTACATAGGACCCTGCACAGTGTATATAATATAATAACTACATAGGGTCCTGCACAGTGTATATAATATAATAACTACATAGGGTCCTGCACAGTGTATATAATATAATAACTACATAGGGTCCTGCACAGTGTATATAATATAATAACTACATAGGGTCCTGCACAGTGTATATAATATAATAACTACATAGGACCCTGCACAGTGTATATAATATAATAACTACATAGGGTCCTGCACAGTGTATATAATATAATAACTACATAGGGTCCTGCACAGTGTATATAATATAATAACTACAGGGGTCCTGCACAGTGTATATAATATAATAACTACAGGGACCCTGCACAGTGTATATAATATAATAACTACATAGGGTCCTGCACAGTGTATATAATATAATAACTACATAGGGTCCTGCACAGTGTATATAATATAATAACTACATAGGGTCCTGCACAGTGTATATAATATAATAACTACATAGGACCCTGCACAGTGTATATAATATAATAACTACATAGGGACCCTGCACAGTGTATATAATATAATAACTACATAGGGACCCTGCACAGTGTATATAATATAATAACTACATAGGGTCCTGCACAGTGTATATAATATAATAACTACATAGGGACCCTGCACAGTGTATATAATATAATAACTACATAGGGACCCTGCACAGTGTATATAATATAATAACTACATAGGGACCCTGCACAGTGTATATAATATAATAACTACATAGGGACCCTGCACAGTGTATATAATATAATAACTACATAGGGACCCTGCACAGTGTATATAATATAATAACTACATAGGGACCCTGCACAGTGTATATAATATAATAACTACATAGGACCCTGCACAGTGTATATAATATAATAACTACATAGGACCCTGCACAGTGTATATAATATAATAACTACATAGGACCCTGCACAGTGTATATAATATAATAACTACATAGGACCCTGCACAGTGTATATAATATAATAACTACATAGGACCCTGCACAGTGTATATAATATAATAACTACATAGGGTCCTGCACAGTGTATATAATATAATAACTACATAGGGTCCTGCACAGTGTATATAATATAATAACTACATAGGGTCCTGCACAGTGTATATAATATAATAACTACATAGGACCCTGCACAGTGTATATAATATAATAACTACATAGGACCCTGCACAGTGTATATAATATAATAACTACATAGGACCCTGCACAGTGTATATAATATAATAATTACATAGGACCCTGCACAGTGTATATAATATAATAACTACAGGGACCCTGCACAGTGTATATAATATAATAACTACATAGGGTCCTGCACAGTGTATATAATATAATAACTACATAGGGTCCTGCACAGTGTATATAATATAATAACTACATAGGGACCCTGCACAGTGTATATAATATAATAACTACATAGGGTCCTGCACAGTGTATATAATATAATAACTACATAGGGTCCTGCACAGTGTATATAATATAATAACTACATAGGGTCCTGCACAGTGTATATAATATAATAACTACATAGGGTCCTGCACAGTGTATATAATATAATAACTACATAGGGTCCTGCACAGTGTATATAATATAATAACTACATAGGGACCCTGCACAGTGTATATAATATAATAACTACATAGGGTCCTGCACAGTGTATATAATATAATAACTACATAGGGTCCTGCACAGTGTATATAATATAATAACTACATAGGGACCCTGCACAGTGTATATAATATAATAACTACATAGGACCCTGCACAGTGTATATAATATAATAACTACATAGGACCCTGCACAGTGTATATAATATAATAACTACATAGGACCCTGCACAGTGTATATAATATAATAACTACATAGGGACCCTGCACAGTGTATATAATATAATAACTACATAGGGTCCTGCACAGTGTATATAATATAATAACTACATAGGGTCCTGCACAGTGTATATAATATAATAACTACATAGGGTCCTGCACAGTGTATATAATATAATAACTACATAGGGTCCTGCACAGTGTATATAATATAATAACTACATAGGGACCTGCACAGTGTATATAATATAATAACTACATAGGGTCCTGCACAGTGTATATAATATAATAACTACATAGGGTCCTGCACAGTGTATATAATATAATAACTACATAGGGTCCTGCACAGTGTATATAATATAATAACTACATAGGACCCTGCACAGTGTATATAATATAATAACTACATAGGGACCCTGCACAGTGTATATAATATAATAACTACATAGGGTCCTGCACAGTGTATATAATATAATAACTACATAGGGACCCTGCACAGTGTATATAATATAATAACTACATAGGGTCCTGCACAGTGTATATAATATAATAACTACATAGGACCCTGCACAGTGTATATAATATAATAACTACATAGGGTCCTGCACAGTGTATATAATATAATAACTACATAGGGTCCTGCACAGTGTATATAATATAATAACTACATAGGGTCCTGCACAGTGTATATAATATAATAACTACATAGGGTCCTGCACAGTGTATATAATATAATAACTACATAGGGTCCTGCACAGTGTATATAATATAATAACTACATAGGGACCCTGCACAGTGTATATAATATAATAACTACATAGGGTCCTGCACAGTGTATATAATATAATAACTACATAGGGTCCTGCACAGTGTATATAATATAATAACTACATAGGGTCCTGCACAGTGTATATAATATAATAACTACATAGGGTCCTGCACAGTGTATATAATATAATAACTACATAGGGACCCTGCACAGTGTATATAATATAATAACTACATAGGGTCCTGCACAGTGTATATAATATAATAACTACATAGGGTCCTGCACAGTGTATATAATATAATAACTACATAGGGTCCTGCACAGTGTATATAATATAATAACTACATAGGGACCCTGCACAGTGTATATAATATAATAACTACATAGGGACCTGCACAGTGTATATAATATAATAACTACATAGGGTCCTGCACAGTGTATATAATATAATAACTACATAGGGTCCTGCACAGTGTATATAATATAATAACTACATAGGGTCCTGCACAGTGTATATAATATAATAACTACATAGGGACCCTGCACAGTGTATATAATATAATAACTACATAGGGTCCTGCACAGTGTATATAATATAATAACTACATAGGGTCCTGCACAGTGTATATAATATAATAACTACATAGGGTCCTGCACAGTGTATATAATATAATAACTACATAGGGTCCTGCACAGTGTATATAATATAATAACTACATAGGGTCCTGCACAGTGTATATAATATAATAACTACATAGGGTCCTGCACAGTGTATATAATATAATAACTACATAGGGTCCTGCACAGTGTATATAATATAATAACTACATAGGGTCCTGCACAGTGTATATAATATAATAACTACATAGGGTCCTGCACAGTGTATATAATATAATAACTACATAGGGTCCTGCACAGTGTATATAATATAATAACTACATAGGGTCCTGCACAGTGTATATAATATAATTACTACATAGGGTCCTGCACAGTGTATATAATATAATAACTACATAGGGTCCTGCACAGTGTATATAATATAATAACTACATAGGGTCCTGCACAGTGTATATAATATAATAACTACATAGGGTCCTGCACAGTGTATATAATATAATAACTACATAGGGTCCTGCACAGTGTATATAATATAATAACTACATAGGGTCCTGCACAGTGTATATAATATAATAACTACATAGGGTCCTGCACAGTGTATATAATATAATAACTACATAGGGTCCTGCACAGTGTATATAATATAATAACTACATAGGGTCCTGCACAGTGTATATAATATAATAACTACATAGGGTCCTGCACAGTGTATATAATATAATAACTACATAGGGACCCTGCACAGTGTATATAATATAATAACTACATAGGGACCCTGCACAGTGTATATAATATAATAACTACATAGGGTCCTGCACAGTGTATATAATATAATAACTACATAGGACCCTGCACAGTGTATATAATATAATAACTACATAGGGACCCTGCACAGTGTATATAATATAATAACTACATAGGGACCCTGCACAGTGTATATAATATAATAACTACATAGGGTCCTGCACAGTGTATATAATATAATAACTACATAGGGTCCTGCACAGTGTATATAATACCACATCACTGCATTTAGGATATCACACAGTACATACTTTACCAGTTGCTTCAATACGCAGCCAAGGCACCGCAATGTAATGTCGCCACACTGTATCGCCGCCGACTGATGTGTCACCCTAACTCGGCTTTCTCAAGGCTTGTGCTCTCGCTGCTGCATTGGAAAGTTTTGCTTTTGAATACCCCGCCTCCCAATACTCCTATTGGTCCATCACGTGTCAGTAGTGACATCACAAGGGGAGGAGTTTGGTGGATCTCATTTTTCATTCTTAGGTAGCCAAGTTTGAGTCTCTATTGCTGAGTTGTAAATAGTGATAATACACAAAATCTACTCATATTTGTATAGAAAAAGCTTTATGATATTTTACCTCCCAATATTTATTCAAGCCCACCTATATTAACTTAGAGACCTTCTGTCCAAATAACAGCTTCATAAGATCTATCTAATATGGAAATAAGCTTAGGCGTGTGGATGAGAGAGACACATATCACAAGAAAGAAGCATATATATATACCCAATTTAGGGTTACTATTCTTCAGGGTGTGCAAGTTCATATCTCTCCTGTACATAATACACAGTATTGCAGACCCTGCTTTATGTCATGTCAGGACCTTCCTAGCTCTCCTGTACATAATACACAGTATTGCAGACCCTGCTTTATGTCATGTCAGGACCTTCCTAGCTCTCCTCTACATAATACACAGTATTGCAGGCCCTGCTTTATGTCATGTCAGGACCTTCCTAGCTCTCCTGTACATAAGACACAGTATTGCAGGCCCTGCTCTATGTCATGTCAGGACTTTCCTAGCTCTCCTGTACATAATACACAGTATTGCAGACCCTGCTTTATGTCATGTCAGGACCTTCCTAGCTCTCCTGTACATAACACACAGTATTGCAGGCCCTGCTTTATGTCATGTCAGGACCTTCCTAGCTCTCCTCTACATAATACACAGTATTGCAGGCCCTGCTTTATGTCATGTCAGGACCTTCCTAGCTCTCCTGTACATAATACACAGTATTACAGGCCCTGCTTTATGTCATGTCAGGACCTTCCTAGCTCTCCTGTACATAATACACAGTATTGCAGGCCCTGCTTTATGTCATGTCAGGACCTTCCTAGCTCTCCTGTACATAATACACAGTATTGCAGGCACTGCTCTATGTCATGTCAGGACCTTCCTAGCTCTCCTCTACATAAGACACAGTATTGCAGGCCCTGCTTTATGTCATGTCAGGACCTTCCTAGCTCTCCTCTACATAATACACAGTATTGCAGGCCCTGCTCTATGTCATGTCAGGACCTTCCTAGCTCTCCTCTACATAATACACAGTATTACAGGCCCTGCTTTATGTCATGTCAGGACCTTCCTAGCTCTCCTGTACATAAGACACAGTATTGCAGGCCCTGCTTTATGTCATGTCAGGACCTTCCTAGCTCTCCTCTACATAATACACAGTATTGCAGGCCCTGCTCTATGTCATGTCAGGACCTTCCTAGCTCTCCTCTACATAATACACAGTATTACAGGCCCTGCTTTATGTCATGTCAGGACCTTCCTAGCTCTCCTGTACATAAGACACAGTATTGCAGGCCCTGCTTTATGTCATGTCAGGACCTTCCTAGCTCTCCTGTACATAACACACAGTATTGCAGGCCCTGCTTTATGTCATGTCAGGACCTTCCTAGCTCTCCTCTACATAACACACAGTATTGCAGGCCCTGCTTTATGTCATGTCAGGACCTTCCTAGCTCTCCTGTACATAATACACAGTATTGCAGGTCCTGCTTTATGTCATGTCAGGACCTTCCTAGCTCTCCTCTACATAATACACAGTATTGCAGGCCCTGCTTTATGTCATGTCAGGACCTTCCTAGCTCTCCTCTACATAATACACAGTATTGCAGGCCCTGCTTTATGTCATGTCAGGACCTTCCTAGCTCTCCTCTACATAATACACAGTATTGCAGGCCCTGCTCTATGTCATGTCAGGACCTTCCTAGCTCTCCTCTACATAATACACAGTATTGCAGGCCCTGCTCTATGTCATGTCAGGACCTTCCTAGCTCTCCTCTACATAATACACAGTATTGCAAGCGCTGCTTTATGTCATGTCAGGACCTTCCTAGCTCTCCTCTACATAATACACAGTATTGCAGGCGCTGCTTTATGTCCTGTCAGGACCTTCCTAGCTCTCCTGTACATAATACACAGTATTGCAGGCCCTGCTTTATGTCATGTCAGGACCTTCCTAGCTCTCCTCTACATAATACACAGTATTGCAGACCCTGCTCTATGTCATGTCAGGACCTTCCTAGCTCTCCTGTACATAATACACAGTATTGCAGGCCCTGCTTTATGTCATGTCAGGACCTTCCTAGCTCTCCTGTACATAATACACAGTATTGCAGGCGCTGCTCTATGTCATGTCAGGACCTTCCTAGCTCTCCTGTACATAATACACAGTATTGCAGGCCCTGCTTTATGTCATGTCAGGACCTTCCTAGCTCTCCTCTACATAATACACAGTATTGCAGGCCCTGCTTTATGTCATGTCAGGACCTTCCTAGCTCTCCTGTACATAATACACAGTATTGCAGGCCCTGCTCTATGTCATGTCAGGACCTTCCTAGCTCTCCTCTACATAATACACAGTATTGCAGGCCCTGCTTTATGTCATGTCAGGACCTTCCTAGCTCTCCTGTACATAATACACAGTATTGCAGGCCCTGCTTTATGTCATGTCAGGACCTTCCTAGCTCTCCTGTACATAATACACAGTATTGCAGGCCCTGCTTTATGTCATGTCAGGACCTTCCTAGCTCTCCTCTACATAATACACAGTATTGCAGGCCCTGCTTTATGTCATGTCAGGACCTTCCTAGCTCTCCTCTACATAATACACAGTATTGCAGGCACTGCTCTATGTCATGTCAGGACCTTCCTAGCTCTCCTGTACATAATACACAGTATTGCAGGCCCTGCTCTATGTCATGTCAGGACCTTCCTAGCTCTCCTGTACATAATACACAGTATTGCAGGTCCTGCTCTATGTCATGTCAGGACCTTCCTAGCTCTCCTGTACATAATACACAGCATTACATGCCCTGCTTTATGTCATGTCAGGACCTTCCTAGCTCTCCTCTACATAATACACAGTATTGCAGACCCTGCTCTATGTCATGTCAGGACCTTCCTAGCTCTCCTGTACATAATACACAGTATTGCAGGCCCTGCTTTATGTCATGTCAGGACCTTCCTAGCTCTCCTGTACATAATACACAGTATTGCAGGCCCTGCTCTATGTCATGTCAGGACCTTCCTAGCTCTCCTGTACATAATACACAGTATTGCAGGCCCTGCTCTATGTCATGTCAGGACCTTCCTAGCTCTCCTGTACATAATACACAGTATTGCAGGCCCTGCTTTATGTCATGTCAGGACCTTCCTAGCTCTCCTGTACATAATACACAGTATTGCATGCCCTGCTTTATGTCATGTCAGGACCTTCCAAGCTCTCCTGTACATAATACACAGTATTGCAGGCCCTGCTCTATGTCATGTCAGGACCTTCCTAGCTCTCCTCTACATAATACACAGTATTGCAGGCCCTGCTTTATGTCATGTCAGGACCTTCCTAGCTCTCCTGTACATAATACACAGTATTGCAGGCCCTGCTTTATGTCATGTCAGGACCTTCCTAGCTCTCCTGTAAATAATACACAGTATTGCAGGCCCTGCTTTATGTCATGTCAGGACCTTCCTAGCTCTCCTGTAAATAATACACAGTATTGCAGGCCCTGCTTTATGTCATGTCAGGACCTTCCTAGCTCTCCTCTACATAATACACAGTATTGCAGGCCCTGCTTTATGTCATGTCAGGACCTTCCTAGCTCTCCTCTACATAATACACAGTATTGCAGGTCCTGCTCTATGTCATGTCAGGACCTTCCTAGCTCTCCTGTACATAATACACAGTATTGCAGGCCCTGCTTTATGTCATGTCAGGACCTTCCTAGCTCTCCTCTACATAATACACAGTATTGCAGGCCCTGCTCTATGTCATGTCAGGACCTTCCTAGCTCTCCTGTACATAATACACAGTATTGCAGACCCTGCTCTATGTCATGTCAGGACCTTCCTAGCTCTCCTGTACATAACACACAGTATTGCAGGCCCTGCTTTATGTCATGTCAGGACCTTCCTAGCTCTCCTCTACATAATACACAGTATTACAGGCCCTGCTTTATGTCATGTCAGGACCTTCCTAGCTCTCCTGTACATAACACACAGTATTGCAGGCACTGCTTTATGTCATGTCAGGACCTTCCTAGCTCTCCTGTACATAATACACAGTATTGCAGGCCCTGCTCTATGTCATGTCAGGACCTTCCTAGCTCTCCTGTACATAATACACAGTATTGCAGGCCCTGCTTTATGTCATGTCAGGACCTTCCTAGCTCTCCTCTACATAATACACAGTATTGCAGGCCCTGCTTTATGTCATGTCAGGACCTTCCTAGCTCTCCTCTACATAATACACAGTATTGCAGGCCCTGCTTTATGTCATGTCAGGACCTTCCTAGCTCTCCTCTACATAATACACAGTATTGCAGGCCCTGCTCTATGTCATGTCAGGACCTTCCTAGCTCTCCTGTACATAATACACAGTATTGCAGACCCTGCTCTATGTCATGTCAGGACCTTCCTAGCTCTCCTGTACATAACACACAGTATTGCAGGCCCTGCTTTATGTCATGTCAGGACCTTCCTAGCTCTCCTGTACATAACACACAGTATTGCAGGCCCTGCTTTATGTCATGTCAGGACCTTCCTAGCTCTCCTCTACATAATACACAGTATTGCAGGCCCTGCTCTATGTCATGTCAGGACCTTCCTAGCTCTCCTGTACATAATACACAGTATTGCAGGCCCTGCTTTATGTCATGTCAGGACCTTCCTAGCTCTCCTCTACATAATACACAGTATTGCAGGCCCTGCTTTATGTCATGTCAGGACCTTCCTAGCTCTCCTCTACATAATACACAGTATTGCAGGCCCTGCTCTATGTCATGTCAGGACCTTCCTAGCTCTCCTGTACATAATACACAGTATTGCAGGCCCTGCTTTATGTCATTTCAGGACCTTCCTAGCTCTCCTCTACATAATACACAGTATTGCAGGCCCTGCTTTATGTCATGTCAGGACCTTCCTAGCTCTCCTCTACATAATACACAGTATTGCAGGCCCTGCTTTATGTCATGTCAGGACCTTCCTAGCTCTCCTCTACATAAGACACAGTATTGCAGGCCCTGCTCTATGTCATGTCAGGACCTTCCTAGCTCTCCTGTACATAATACACAGTATTGCAGGCCCTGCTTTATGTCATGTCAGGACCTTCCTAGCTCTCCTCTACATAATACACAGTATTGCAGGCACTGCTCTATGTC
>CM050165.1:447216131-447236131 GCA_027410445.1 Discoglossus pictus | reverse complement strand
CCCTCCATTCTCCACACGAGCTGTGCCCGGGTCAGTCCTGGTGCCCCCTCCATTCTCCATGCCTGATGTGCCCGGGTCAGTCCTGGTGGCCCCTCCATTCTCCATGCCCGATGTGCCCGGGTCAGTCCTGGTGCCCCCTCCATTCTGCATGCCCGATGTGCCCGGGTCAGTCCTGGTGCCCCCTCCATTCTCCATGCCCGATGTGCCCGGGTCAGACCTGGTGACCCCTCCATTCTGCATGCCCGCTGTGCCCGGGTCAGTCCTGGTGCCCCCTCCATTCTCCATGCCCGATGTGCCCGGGTCAGTCCTGGTGCCCCCTCCATTCTCCATGCCCGATGTGCCCGGGTCAGTCCTGGTGCCCCCTCCATTCTCCATGCCCGCTGTGCCCGGTGCAGTTTCTGCCATCACTATCATCTCTCTGTGGCCGCTCTGTGGAAGCTCCGATTGTTGAATGAACGAAGCTCTCTGACTGACACACTCTGTGTAAAGGGGCGTGTCACAGTTATGTATCAAGGATTCAACTCACTAAGCCTTTTGGCGCTAAGCCAGCAGCTCAGGGAGAAACAGAGTCGCTCATCATATTTTTATTTGCACAATAATCAAAACTTAAAAAAAAAAACTTTAATTCAAAATATTGATTCATATTTTTTTACTTATAAATGAGATCAAGTTAATTTATAACTTAGATGAAGTCTGTTGTTCAGTCGTGTCCAGCTCTCAGTGACCACGTGTATTGCCAGTTCCTTCTCAAGTGCACCATGATTTGTCTGACCTCTCTGCTATGACCTGCCCATTTTGGGTGACCCTACTTGGTATCAATCCAGACATTTAGTACTTGGGACAATCCTGTGCGGTTTAGAAAAAATCTACATGTAACTGCAGCAAGAGGGTAACATGGAGAAATTGGGCCCCTCATTTTATATATATATATATAGATGGATGTTGGGGTAGTAGCGGGGGATCTTGTTACGCAGCTTAGGTAAGGACAGGCAGGTGAGGGCAGATGGAGGAAACTCTGGGTAGGGGTAAGAGGGAGGGAGTAGTGGGATAGAGGGAGGCCGCAGGGATAGAGGGAGGACGTGTGGGATAGAGGGAGGCTGTGTGGGATAGAGGGAGGCCACGGGGATAGAGGGAGGCCGTGTGGGATAGAGGGAGGCCACGGGGATAGAGGGAGGCCGTGTGGGATAGAGGGAGGCCACGGGGATAGAGGGAGGCCGTGTGGGATAGAGGGAGGCCGTGTGGGATAGTTGGAGGCTGTGGGGATAGGGGGCTACATTGTGGGAGGTAGGTGGAGTTACTAAGGGAGATACCGAGGGGGAGAGGGAGAGAGAAAGAATAGGGAGGGAGAGAAGAGAGAGGAGGAGAGGGAGAGAGAAATAGAAGAGAGAGGGAGAGAGAGAAGAATGAGAGGGAGGGAGAGAGAGAAGAGAGGGAGAGAGAGAAAGAGGAGAGGGAGAGAGAGAAAGAGGAGAGGGAGAGAGAGAAAGAGGGAGGGAGAGGAGGAGAGGGAGAGAGAGGAGGAGGGGAGTGAGAGATAAGAGAGGGAGGGAGAGAAGAGAGAGGGACAGAGAGAAGAAGGAGAGGGAGGGAGAGAAGAGAGGGAGGGAGAGAGAGAAAGAGGGAGGGCGAGGAGGAGAGGGAGAGAGAGGAGGAGGGGAGGGAGAGAGAGGGAGGGAGAGAAGAGAGAGGAGAGGGAGAGAGAGACGAGGAGAGGGAGAGATAGAAGAGGGATGAAGAGAGAGAGATCGAGAAGAGGGAGAGAGAGCGAGAAGAGAGAGGGAGAGAGAGAAGAGAGGGAGGGCGAGGAGGAGAGGGAGAGAGAATAGGAAGGGAGAGGAGGAGGGGAGGGAGAGAAGAGAGATGAGGAGGAGAGAGAGAGAAGAGGGAGGAGGAGGAGGGAGAGAGAATGAGAGGGAGAGAGAGGAGGAGGAGGGAGAGAGAATGAGAGGGAGAGAGAGGAGGAGAGTGAGAGAGAATAGGGTGGGAGAGAGGGGAGAGAGAGAGAAGAGAGGGAGAGAGACGAGAGGGAGAGAGACGAGAGAGGGAGGGAGAGAGGAGGAGGAGAGAGAGAGAAGAGAGAGGGAGAGAGAGAGAGAAGGAAGGAGGGGAGAGGGAGAGAGAGCAGGAGAGAAAGAGTGAAGGAAGGAGGGGGAGAGAGAAGCAAGGAGGGGGAGAGAGAGGGAAAAAGAGAGAAGGAAGGTGGGGATGAGCTAAGGAGAGGGAGAGAAGGAGAGAGAAAGAAGGAGGGAGAGAGAGTGAGAAGGTGTGAGAGAGAGAAGGAGGGGGAGAGAGGGAGGAAGGAGGGGAGAGAGAGTAAGAAGAAGGAGAGAGAGAAGGAGAGATAGAAAAGAAGGGAGAAGGAGAAAAGGAAGCGAGAGAGACACAGAAGACACCATTTTTAACATTATTTTATACCGTCACTGGTATTATAGTTACATAGTTACAAAGGCCCTCATTTAATTGCGATTTTGCCAATTGAATAGGGCCCTAAATAAGCACATAACATATTTTTTTTAAATAAGTTTTTAGTTAGTGAAAACCTTGCTTTTGGATAGATCCTTACTAACTAAAAACTTCTTTAAAAAAAATATGTTATGTGCTTATTTAGGGCCCTATTCAATTGGCCAAACTGCAATTGAATGAGGCCCATAGTATTTAAGGTTGAAAAAAGACTTTCAGTCCATCAAGTTCAACCTTTTAAGATCTCCTCTGATCTGCAATATGCGGATTAACTATTAATTCATTAGTTGTTAATTAATTATTAATCAATTATTTAATGTTTTTTTTATTTATTTAATTATTATTATTAATTAGTCCAGAGGAAGGCAAATAAAAATAAAAAATAAAAAAACAAGCGAGACTTAGCCAATTGTCTCAAAGGGAAATGTAAAAAAATTGGATCATTACTGTCTCTCTAATTATCCATGATAACCCTGAATTCCCTTTTTAATTAGAAATAAATCCAGTCCCCTTTTAAAGTTATCTATCGAATCCGCTGTCACCACCTCCTCTGATAGAGAATTCCACAGATTCACCATCCTTACTGTGAAGAACCCTTTTCTTTCTTTGAGGTGGAATCTTTTTACTTCTAACCTCAAGGGATGTCCTCTTGTCAGTTGAAAACCTCTTGGCACAAAAAGCTCCCCCGACAAATCTTTATACTAACCCTGGATGTATTTATATAAGGTAATCATATCTCCTCTTAGACGCCTTTTTTCTAGAGAACATAAGTGTAATTTGGTTAGTCTTTCTTCATAACTTAGCCCCTCCATTCCCCTTATTAGTTTTGTTGCCCTTCTCTGTACCTTTTCCAGCTCTAAAATGTCCTTTTTATGAAGTGGTGCCCAAAATTGTACTCCATATTCCAAATGAGGGCGTACTAGAGATTTGTATAGTGGCAGAATTATATTTGCTTCCCTGGCTTCTATACCCTTCTTAATAAATGCTAATATTTTATTTGCCTTTGCAGCTGCTGCTTGGCTTTGAGCACTGTTACCTAGGTGGTTGTCCACAAGCTCCCAAATCCCTTTCAATATCTGATACACCTAGTTTTGCTCCATTAAGATTATAAATTGCATGGCTATTTTTCTTTCCCAGATGCATAACTTTACATTTATTCTTATTAAATCTCATCTGCCATTTAGTCGCCCGTTCCTCAATTTTATGCAAATCCCTTTGGAGGGAAAGCACATCATTATCTGATTTAATTACCTTGCACAACTTCGTGTCATCAGCGAAAATGGAGACCCCACACTCCAATCCTACCTCTAAGTCATTAATAAATATGTTAAAAAGGAGAGGACCTAATACTGAACCCTGAGGAACCCCACTTACCACATTCATCCAATCGGAGTATGTTCCATTTACAACAACCCTTTGCTTCCTGTCTTTTAGCCAGCTCTCAATCCATGAGCAGATATTTACTGCAATTCCTGTATCCCTTAGTTTGCCCAATAGTCTCCCATGTGGCACTGTATCAAAAGCCTTTGCAAAATCCAAAAAGACTACATCCACTGAGTTGCCTTGATCCAGGTTCCTACTAACCTCCTCATAGAAACTAATTAGATTTGTTTGACATGACCTATCCCTCATAAACCCATGTTGACTCCTACTTATAATCCTGTTCAAATAGACATATTCTTGTATATTATACCTTATTAACCCCTCTAAAAGCTTCCCCACTACAGAAGTGAGGCTCACTGGTCTATAATTCCCCGGATTTGCTCTTGCTCCCTTTTTAAATATAGGTATCACATCAGCTTTTCTCCAGTCATCTGGTAGAGACCCTGTGGTGAGTGAATCTTGAAAAATTAAATATAATGGTTTGGCTATTACAGAACCCAGTTCCCTCAGTACCCTCGGATGTATTCCATCAGGACCTGGGGCTTTATTAACATTTATTTTTTCCAACCTCTTTTGGATTTCTTCCTGCGTTAACCAATTATTTAGTAAAGGTAGTGTAGCCCCATTATGTTGCTGTGTCCCAACCACTTGTACCTCCCTTATGTATACCGAAGAAAATAACCTATTTAGCTCATCTGCCTTTTCCTGGTCACTAATTATCAGACTGTGTCACATTCTAATGTTCCTATAGCTTCCTTCCTCACCTTCTTCCCATTAATATACTTAAAAAATATTTTAGGGTTAGTCTTACTCTCTTTTGCAATTAATTTTTCATTTTCTATTTTAGCCAGTCTAATAGCCCTTTTGCAAGCCTTGTTGATTTCCTTGTACTCCCGTAAAGCAGTCTCTGTCCCCTCTTGTTTGTATAATTTAAATGCTTGTTTTTTACTCCGTATCTTGATCTTTAAATCATTGTTAAGCCACATGGGTTGTGATTTACTCCTTTTACTTTTATTCCCTCACGGTATATGTCGATGTGTATGTATATTTAGTAAGGATTTGAATGTTGTCCATTTATGTTCAGTGTTTTTACCTATCAGTTCTCTGTCCCAGTCTATACTTTGTATTGCTGCCCTTAGACCGTTAAAATCTGCCCTTTTAAAATTAAGAGTTTTTGTTAGCCCCTTAAAATGTTGTTTTTTTAATTCAATCACAAACGAGACTGTGTTGTGATCACTGTTTCCCAAAGGTTGCCCTATTTCAACATTTGATACTATATCAATATTATTTGTGATGAGTAAATCTAAGATAGCTTCATTTCTAGTAGGCTCTTGTATAACCTGGGCCAGATAATGATCCGTGAGTGTATTCAAGAACCTGCTCCCCTTAGCTGAACTGCTGGTCTCATTTATCCAGTTAATTTCAGGATAATTAAAATCTCCCATTATTAGAACTTGCCCGTGCTTAGCTGCATTTCCAATCTGTAACAATAATTGTATTTCCTCACTTTCAGCTATATTTGGGGGTTTATAGCATACTCCTACTAATATTCTTTTGGAATTTGCTGCTCGCTATTTAACTCTACCCACAAACATTCAGCTTTATCACTAGGCCCACCATAAATATCTTCTCTGACTATAGCCTTAAATTCAGGCTTAACATACAGACAAATCCCTCCTCCTCGTTTACCATTGCCTCTATCTTTTCTAAATAGGTTATAACCATCCAGATTAACAGTCCAGTCATGAGATTCATCCCACCGCGTTTCGGTAATGCCTATTAAATCCCATTTTTAATTAATTGCTAATAATTCTAACTCTCCCATTTTTCCTGGCAAGCTTCTGGCATTAGCAAGCATACACCTTATGTTACGAGTCTGTAGTTCTGAAGTGCCTGCCACTGTACTTGAACTACTTAGTACTACCTCCCTATTGACTATACTACCCCTCCCCCCATCTCCTCCCCTATGAGTTGTTAATTCATCCCTTATACCCTCTACACTTTCTACCCCATTACTTATATCTAGTCCCTCCCCCCCACCTACTAGTTTAAAAACTCCTCCAGCCTTTCTACCATCCTATCCCCTAGTACAAAAGCTCCCTCATCATTAAGGTGCAATCCATCCCTACTGTAGAGATTGTACCGAAGTGAGAAGGCAGCCCAGTGCTCTAAAAAGCCAAACCCCTCCTTAGTGCACCACATCTTTAGCCACGCATTAACCTCCCTAATCTCCTTCTGCCTCCCTGGGCTAGCACGTGGCACTGGTAGTATCTCAGAAAATACTACCTTGGAGATCCTTGCCTTCAGCTTATTACCTAGTTCTCTAAAATCATTCTTTAGGACACTCCATCTTCCACTAACTTTGTCATTGGTACCAATATGTACCAAGACCGCCGGTTCATTTCCAGCCCCTCCCAATAATTTGTCTACCCGATCCACAACATGACGAACCCGAGCACCGGGGAGACAGCAAACTGTTCGATTGCTGGGATCTGGGTGACAAATCACCCTGTCTACCTTCATAATAATAGAGTCCCCTACAACCAAAACCTGTCTGTTGCTCTGCCTATTCTGCCGTCCCTCTCCTCCAGTAGAGCTGTTCGCCCGGCTGTTAGAGGGAACAGCTCTATATGGCATTGACATTCCTGAATGGACATCGCCAACAGTTTCACTCAATCTGGCAAATCTGTTGGTGCTTGCCAACTCAGAACTGGCCTGCCTCCTCCTGTTCCCCCTGCTTCCCCTTGTAACTGTAACCCAGCTGCCTCCCTGGACATCCTTACTAGCCCCAGCTCCTCCCTCCATACTAGGCCCAGCTAAACTGTTCTCAGTGAGCACCAACCCCCTTTCCAGTGGAGCAATATCACTAAGTTCTGCAATTCTCCTCTCCAGATCTCCCATTTGAGCTTCCAGAGAGGCAACATGTTTACACCTCTTACAGAGGTATGGACCCTGGATCATCTGTTCCAGTATTGCATACATATGACAGGAGTGAGGTTGCCACTGGACTGACTCATAATTATTATTATTGTGTACGAAATTTCAGTGGGAAAAATAAAGAATATAAAATAATATATTTATATAAAGTTTTCCTCCTTTGCACTATAAATCTGCCCTCCCTTTTCTTTGAAGTCCCTCCGTTTGTTTAAACTCCAAGGCTTTTACTAGAATTGCACTTGATACTGAAATTGTTCGCAAGCTCACAAGTTCCCCTTCTCCTGTTTATATTAACTTCTGCCTTCTCGCCTGGGCACAATTAGTGCACTCTGCAATTTATCAGCCTTTATTTTTTAAGGTAAATCCACTTGTAAACAGTGGATTATATATATATATATATATATATATATATATACACACTATCACATATATAAATAATATACAGCAGGACTGTCCTAACTGAACATATCTTTATTTATCACTTTATAAAGTCTATGTACACCTTTGGCCTTTGACATTATCAGTGTCCTGACCCCTGGCCTCTGTGCCCAGGTTTAAGCCAGGCCAGGATACTGACATATATATATATACATAAAAGCTCTGTAATGCAGCGGGAATAAGCTTCAAGGAAGCCATGTTTAAAATGGTTTATGGATTGAAGAGCGAGGCATTTGCGGGCACATTTGCAGCTGGAAGCAGGTTATTTAACTTGTTTTAGACATTCAAATGTGATCACAGATGTACTGTTTATTTACTATATATATATATATAACAAGCCTCCCTGCTCGGGTACAGCCTGTCACATTATTACCGCTGTGTCTGACCTATTCCCACCCCTGCCCTCCCTGCTGGGGTCTCTCAGCTTTGTTCAGGATCTCTTGTACCTTGTCCCCGGTCTCTAGCTCTTTAAGGGCTGCCTGTCCCTTTCTCTCCTGGTCCCCGGGCTCCTCCTCTAGTGACATGCGGCTCCTCCTCCAGTGACATGCTGCTCCTACTCCAGTGACATGCTGCTCCTCCTCCAGTGACATGCGGCTCCTCCTCCAGTGACATGCGGCTCCTCCTCCAGTGACATGTGGCTCCTCCTCCAGTGACATGCGGCCGCCCACAAAAAGTCTGTACTGGTATCTGAGTCCTGCCAGGACTATAAAGAAGCAATGCTGTGAAAATACATACAAAACAATTCAATCCCGTTACTTTGCAGCCACTTCTCTTTTTCTGATTCTGCATATCTCCACTTTCTCTCTACTACGAAAAGTTATTTAAAAAGTGTATTTGTTTGGGGGGGTTGCAGGGAACACAAACTTCATCACTGAAATCTTTTCCGGACGTAATATTGAGTGAAATGCTTTGAATAGACGTGTAATGTTGGGGAAAACTCCCACAGCCGAGTGTATGGTATAACGCAATATCCTTTGCTCGAATAGAATAGGCATTAAATATATATATACTAGCAACTTGCCCGTCAAAAATGACGGGGCAATAAAAGAAAGTGTTGACATGCTGTTTGTCACACAATGTGAGTGTACTGTGTGCCTCAACTATATAGACCCCTCTAACACACTAATAAACGCTTGTAATAACACTATACGTGCCATGAGGGTCATCCAGGACCCTTAGTACCCAAAGTGTAAGCACCACACCATTTTAACCCGGTCACTTATGGGGGTCTATCCAGACCCTGATAAGCCTCTATTTAACCCCATTAGTCCCATAAGGGTATTTAAAGACCCTCATGGGACAGTTAGAAGCCTAACATTACCCCGTAAGTGCTATGAGGGTTCTCCAGTGCCCTCATGACACTAAGTACAAACACTACACTGCACTAAACCCACCCAATAAACCATTACATCTAAACTAATAACCCTCTACACTAACCTATTAACACCTACACTACCTACCTACACTACCTACCTACACTACCTACCTACCTCCTAATAACACCACCACCACTATAATTACAGTAAATAAAAAAACTGAAGTCACAAAAAATAAAAAAGGAACATATACAGAAAATAAAAAAAATACATTACAACACCCCCCCCCCCCACTACAGAAAGAAAAAAAAAATACACACCTGAAAAGGAAATACATAGAATACAAAACAAATACAATACAATATCCCCTATCTAACATACATCTAAAATACATACCCCTCTAACATACAATAAATACTATATAATATAAAATAACTCCTATCTATCTAAAATACATCCCCCTATCTAACATACAATTAATACTATCTATCTAAAATACATACCCCTCTCTAACATCACATATACTGTATAGTTGTGAGCGTACGGGCCGTTGCTCACGCTTGCGGGCTCGCGTAGCGAGCCGCGGCCCGGCGCTCCATGCCAGCAACTGAGGCCCCTCGCGAAGCCACTGGGCAAGGGCCTCAGTTGCTGGCATGGAGCTCCATGCCAGCAACTGAGGCCCCTCGCAAATTTTGGCGAGGTCACTGGGCAAGGACCTCAAACCCTCGCAAACTTCACGTCGCTACTCAAAAAACACGACACACAAATTACGACACTCGCAAAATTTTACGAGGAACGCAAACAACCTACGAAACACGTTACCACACATTACGACCTCGCAAACATCGGACGCAACACGCCGACATACAAACATTTACAACACAATAAATACACACAACACACATATAAAAAGCTTACCTACAGCAAGAGGAACCATCCAGCACCTCAAAAAAACAAGTTACACCTTCATTTAAATAAAAATAAAACACTTTAGACACTAATAAAATCGCTAAGCGAGAGAAAAAATGGCCGCAGAAAAAAACGAAAACGAGGCTGCAGCACTCTCCAGACGTAAAACACCACACCACACTCGCAAAACACCAAACGAAACTCGAAAACCACTACAAACCAACAACGGACAATACGCAAAGACGCACAACACACATAAACCGCCATTTAACGCAAATGTGGAAGTAAGACACTACGCGCACGGTTTAGACTCGCGCACGCACAGTATTACACTAATGCTGCAGCAATGTCAAAACACATTAACATCTCTTCAACACAATGCTTCCAAATACGTAAAGTATATTCATTTATTAATGTATTATATCTTTACAATTACACACCAAACAACATTAGCTACCTTACAATTTCATTGCCGTCATTTTTTGACGGGCAATTCGCTAGTACTATATAATATACAATAAATCCTATTTATCTAAAATACATGCCCCTATCTAACATACAATAAATAGTATCTACATATACAAACCCTAATACTAACCTAAAAGAAAATAATTAAGACCACTTACCTTTGCAGATGTCCCTTCAGATAACCAACCTAGGGGGAACAAAAAATTAGTACAACACATTAGGTTTTTTTATTTTCTGTAATGTAGATTTTTTATTTTTTGTGACATAGATTTTTGTGTGTGTGACTTTCTGTAATTAGAGTGGTGGGGAGGGTTATTAGGGGGTAGGTAGGTAGTGTAGGTATTAATAGGTTAGTGTAGAGGGGATTAGTTTAAATTTAATGGTTTATTGGGGGGGGGATAGTGCAGTGTAGTGTTTGTACTTAGTGTCCTGAAGGTCCTTGAGGACCGCCATGGCACGTATGTGGTTAATGTTAGGGTTGTAACTGCCCCATAAGGGTCATAATATACCCTTATGGGACTGATGGGGTTAAATAGAGTCTTATGAGGGTCTGTATTGACCCCCATGAGAGACAGGGTTATTTATTGGCTTATGGGGGTCTGTATTGACCCTTGAGTGACAGTGTTAATTAAGTACTTAT
Organism: Discoglossus pictus; assembly: GCA_027410445.1. NCBI lineage: Eukaryota > Metazoa > Chordata > Amphibia > Anura > Alytidae > Discoglossus > Discoglossus pictus. The sequence goes on along the minus strand of CM050165.1, from coordinate 447,225,580 downwards.
GGGGGTCTGTATTGACCCCCATGAGTGACAGGGTTAATTAAGGGCGTATGGGGGTCTGTATTGACCCCCATGTATGACAGGGATAATTAAGGGCTTATGGGTGTCTGTATTGACCCCCATGAGTGACAGGGTTAATTAAGGGTTTATGGGGGTCTGTATTGACCCCCAGGAGTGACAGGTTTAATTAAGTGCTTATGGGGATCTGTATTGACCCCCATGCATGACAGGGTTAATTAAGTGCTTATGGAGGTCTATATTCACCCCCATGAGTGACGGGTTAATTAAGTGCTTAGGGTGGTCTGTATTGACCCCCATGAGTGACAGGGTTAATTAGGGGTTTATGGGTGTCTGTATTGACCCCATCGGTGATGGCGTTAATTAAGTCATTATGGGGGTCTGTATTGGCCCCCTTGAGTGACAGGGTTAATTAAGTGCTTTTGGGGGTCTGTATTGGCCCCCTTGAGTGACAGGGTTAATTAAGTGCTTATGGGGGTCTGTATTGACCCCCATGAGTGACAGGGTTAATTAAGTGCTTATGGGGGTCTGTATTGACCCCCATGCATGAAATGGTTAATTAAGTGCTTATGGGGGTCTGCATTGACCCTCATGAGTGATGGGGTTAATTAGGGATTTATGGGGTCTGTATTGACCCCCATGAGTGACAGGGTTAATTAGGGGTTTATGGGTGTCTGTATTGACCCCCATGCGTGACAGGGTTAATTAGGGATTTATGGGGTCTGTATTGACTCCCATGAGTGACGGGGTTAATTCAGTGCTTATGGGGGTCTGTATTGACCCCCATGAGTGACTGGGTTAATTAAGTGCTTATCGGGGTCTGTTTTGACCCCCATGCGTGAAAGTGTTAATTAAGTGCTTATGGAGGTCTGTATTGACCCCCATGAGTGACAGGGTTAATTAAGGGCTTATGGGGGTCTGCATTGACCCTCATGAGTGACGGGGTTAATTAAGTGCTTATGGGGGTCTGTATTGTCCTCCATGAGTGACAGGGTTAATTAAGGCTTATGGGGGTCTGTATTGACCCCCATGAGTGACAGTGTTATTTAGGGATTTATGGGGTCTGTATTGACTCTCATGAGTGACAGGGTTATTTATTGGTTTATGGGGGTCTGTATTGACCCCCATGAGTGACAGGGTTAATTAAGGGCTTATGGGGGTCTGTATTGACCCCCATAAAAGACGGGGTTAATTAATGTATTATGGGGTCTGTATTAACCCCCATGAGTGCCAGGGTTATTTATTGGCTTATGGGGGTCTGTATTGACCCCCATTAGTGAAAGGGTTAATTAAGTGCTTATGGGGGTCTGTATTGACCCCCATGAGTGACAGGGTTATTTATTGGTTTATGGGGGGCTGTATTGACCCCCATTAGTGAAAGGGTTAATTAAGTGCTTATGGGGGTCTGTATTGACCCCCATGAGTGACAGGGTTATTTTTTGGTTTATGGGGGTCTGTATTGGCCGAAAGAGTGACAGGGTAGCGCGAAAGAGTGATGGCAGAGTGGCCGCAAGTGCGACATACGGAGCAAAAGAGCGATGGCGGAGCAGGGCCCCCCGAAAGAGCAATAGGCAGTGCGGCCATAAGAGCGACAGGCAGAGCAAAAGAGCGATGGCGGAGCAGGGCCGCCGAAAGAGCGATATGCAGAGTGGCTGTAAGAGTGACAGGCAGAGCGAAAGAGCGTTGGCGGAGCATGGCAGCCAAAAGAGCGTCGGGGCAGGGCGAAAGATCGATGGCCAAACAGAGCGGCCAAGAGAGCGAGAGGTGGAGCGGGCGTTAGAGCGACAGATAGAGTGAAAGAGCGATGACAGAGTAGAGTGGGCGAAAGAACGAAAGGCGCTGAAAGTGAAGGAGTGATGGCAGAACAGGGCGGCCGAAAGTGCTTTAGGCAGCGTGGCTATAAGAGCAGCAGGCAGAGAAAAGATTGATGGCGGAGCAGAGCGACCGAAAGAGCAATAGGCGGAACTGCCGTAACAGTGACGGGCAGAGTGAAAGAGCGCTGGCTGAGAGATCGATAGGAAGAGTGTTCATAAGAGGGGAATCCTGATTATGTCTTGTGTGTGATGTCATATGGGATTCCCTCCCCTGGCAAGAAGCGGCAGCAGGGGGATATCACAACCTGCTGCACCACCAATGAATTCACCCTGACACACCTTAAGAATCTTAAATTAAAAAGGGGGCTGGGGTGAATTAAGACAGCACTGCTCCCCGGGAGGAGGGTCCCAGTGCGTTGCACCGCCTGCACCAGCAGTAGTTTTACCCCTGGTGCAATATGGGGTGATGTCCAGCTAATGTACAAAAGATAAATCTATTAGTCGGAGAAGCTGGAAGTGTCTCCTACAAAGCCAGTGATATATAACAGCAGCTTATACCTTCTCGTAGTTATATGTCTATTAATGCGCTGGACTAATATGGCCGCTTATTATGGGTTATTGTTACTGTGTCAGGGATCGTAATGTTTCTACTGTTTTCTGACTCAATGAGGTGGTGACAGCGGCTTTGATAGATAACTTTAAAAAGGAACTGGATATATTTCTTATTAAAAAGGGACATGCCGGGTTCTCGTGGATAATTAGAGAGACAGTATTGATCCAGGGAGGAGTCCGATCTCCAGTATCTGGGGTTTAGGAAAGAATTATTATTTTTTCCTTTTGAGACGATTGGCTGTGTTTCACTGGGGTATTTTTTATGTTCGCTTCCTCTGGATTAATTAACAACTAATCTGCATATTGCAGATCAGAGGAGATCTTAAAAGGTTGAACTTGATGGACTAAAAGTCTTTTTTCAACCTCAATTACTATGTAACCGACTTTCTGTATTATAATGGGATACATTGTTTATTATTGTTATTATTATTTTTGCCCATCAAAAATGACGGCAATAGAATTGTAAGGCAGGTAATGCTGTTTGGTACACAAAGTAAGTATTTGGGTTGTGTGAGTACCTTCGGCGCTCATTGCGAGTGTCTTGGTTGTTGTATGTTTGGTTATGAGAGCTCCTTTGGCGCTCATTGCAAGTTTTGCGCTGATGGTCTTTTGGCGCGCATTGTGAGACTCTCCCCTGGTGTAGTTGTGGTCCTGTAAACATCGTTGGCGCTCCTTGTGAGGCTCGTGCTGAGCGCCTTTAGCATTTATTGTTATTTTTTTTTCTGTCTATCTATTTTGTAATGTTAATTAATTTGTAAAGTTATAAATGAATATACTTTACCTATTTGTAAGTAATATATGCAGGACGCATTGTGCTGAAGATCTGACAATCTGTTTTGATGTTCCTGCAGCATACAATGTACATTTGCACAGTTCTGGAGCTGAGGTGTAAGTGTCAGCAATGTGCGCAGTGCGCAGTGTAAATAGGCTGCGTGCGCTTGTGTTGTCCGTTTGTTTAGCAGGGTACATGTTATTAGCTTTCAGTGATTGTTAAGCAGGTGGAGCATTTAGCGTGTTTTCTAATAGTGTATTTAGTAGGTCGTACGGGTCTGTGTGAAAGGCGTATGTTCTTGGCGGTGTTTTGCGTGCTTAGGGGTCGTGTAGCCTCGTTTTCTTTTTTTTTCAGAAGCCATTTTTTCTCTCGCTTAGGGGATTTTGGAGTGGCGAAAATCTTTAAATTCTATTTAAATTGGCGTGTAACATCACGAGGTCCTGGCTGTCTTGCACTGTGAATTGTGTATTTGAGTTTTGTGTTGATGTGTAGCTTGGCGGGTTGTAGGTATGATGCGCAAGTCGTGCGGGGTCATAGCGATGAGCGCCTATGGCACTCATCTCCACCAGCGCAATGATCGCCTTGGGCGCTCCATGCCTGTTGTACGGGGTCGTAAGGATGAGCACCTTCGGCGCTCCTTCTCTGGCCGCAACCGCTTCGCGATGGGATTTGTTATCGTTATGGGATTTGTATCACATATATAGTTTTCAGCAGCCGGGCTTGGCAAAATCCGTTGCTAACGCAACAGGGAAACTGCGGGCCAAAGGCGCTCCTTGTGTTGGTGGAGATGAGCGCCGTAGTCGCTCATCCCTATGACCCCTTTGCACTTAGGCAGGGAGCCCGTAGCACTTTGAAAAAAAATCTGAAAAAAAAAAAAAAGTCCCGTAACACTTACAAAAGGAAACCGCGACTTGCATAAACCAAAATACGAGCCACGAAAAATACGAACTTAACGGCAGAACCGCGCACACCGAAAAACACGTAACAACCCTAAACAACACTAAATACAAACAAAAATCAAATAAAAACATCACAAGCAAGGAACGTCTGCAATTCATCTTACACGTCAAATTAAATTTGACAGTTTAGACACTTTGAAAATCCCCTAAGCGAGAGAAAAAAGGGCTGCCGAAAAAACGAAACCGAGGCTACACGACCCCTAAAGCCGCAAATCACCGTCAAGCACATTCGACTTTTACAAAAAGCCGTATGAGGTACAACATACACCATTAGCAAGGACGCTAAATCAGCCACAGCCGCGTACCACAAATTAGGCTCCATTTCACAACACTAACTTCGTGAATGAGGAACTGCACAGCTACACTAACGGATTCCCCACGCGCACGCAGCCTATTACACTACACACTACACATTTGCACCTCAGCTCCACAACAGTGCAAAACTACATTGTATGCTGCAGGAACATCAAAACAGATTGTCAGCTCTTCAGCACAATGCTTCGTGCATATATTACTTACAAATAGGTAAAGAATATTAAATTAGGATTTCATTTATTTAGTAATTAATTATCATTAAAATATACATATATACAAAACTTTAAAAAACACCACAACACGCGATCGCAATAAACGGCAAAGGCGCTCATTGCCAGCCACATGATGAGCGCCAAAGGCGCTCACCACGAGGCTCGCAATCATTGCAAAAAAAGAATCATAGTTACATAGTTACATAGGGCCTCATTCTATTATCGGCCGCAGCCGCTGCGGGGCCGCAAGGACCGGCCGCAAGCTATTTGCCTATTCTATTCCCTTACGGCCGGAGGCTCGGGCAGGCTTGCGGCCGGCGCCTTGTTATCCCTTGCGCCCGCACGCGCCGGAGGAAATCCTTTGATCTAAAACGTCCGCAAGGAAATCGGCCGTAAGAAAATCCTATTTGCAATTCAATTGCTCCGGGATCCTCTCTGCAAGGCTAAAAACGAGCCGCAGCTTACTTGCAGCAAAAAGGTCCCGCAGGCACACAATCAAGCACAAAATATAGCCCAAATAAAGCCATCCTGCACTCTGAGGAGACTATAAAGTGATTGTAGGTGTTAGCAATAATAGCACATAATTACCCTATACTCAAATCCGTAAATTATTATTTTTTAAATATACGTCAAATATCCATGTAAAAAGTCCAGAGTGCTTGGAGCACCTCAGACCCGCCCACGCCGCAGCCGGAAAATAAACAGTTAATTTGAACTCGGGTTTGGGCTGATGTGCAAGCTTGAGAGGGGGTTGCTATTAATCCTCATGTCCACCAATATGATCCCTAGCATTTACAGAGCTTTACAGTGCCGTCTTGAATTTATTTTTGAATTTTAAGATTTCAGAGCTTACGGCCGTAAGAGGAGATCCTTGCGGGGCCGTTTAATAGAATTGCAAGGTAACGGGACCCCCGCAAGGAATCGCAGCCTTGCGGCCGTTTTACGGCCGATAATAGAATGAGGCCCATAGTAATTTAAGGTTGAAAAAAGACTTTCAGTCCATCAAGTTCAACCTGTTAAGATCTCCTCTGATCTGCAATATGCGGATTATTTATTAATTAATTTGTTGATTAAATAATTAGTAATAATATAGTATTGGAGGATGAATAAAGAGTTAGTTAGTCTTTCTCATACCTTTCCTTTCTCTCATTCTCATTGTTGATTGATAATGATGATGAGAGAGACGAGTAGGAGAGAAGAACAAATAGATATACTATTGGGAGTAAGAATGAAAGTTTGTATATGCGGTATATGTAGTTGTTAATGTATGTTTTATCTTGTATGAAAATAAGAAGAATGATTGAAAATATAAGGAGAAAAAGGGAGAGAACTTTTATTACTATTATATAACTATACAATTTAAAAAAGAAGGCGAAAATTCTTAGTTGATATGTTTTTTTTTAATATGCTTCCTCTATCTCCTATTTTTCTTGATATTGAATATGAATTGATTTTGTATGTATTTTGTAACGTTTATTAAAGAAAAAGAAAAAAAAAAGAGTTAGTCCATCAAGTTCAACCTTTTTAGATCTCTATTGATCTTTTTAACGTAGACTATTTAATATTAATTGTTATTTGATCCAGAGGAAGGCAAACAGAAAAAAAAAACCATTGAAACTTTGCCAATTGTCTCATAAGGGGATAAAAACAAAATTCCTTCCTGACCCCAGAAACTGGCGATCACATTTCTCCCTGGATCAATATTCCTTGGCTAGTTATCTAGGATAGCCTTGAATGCCCTCTTTATTCAAAAATATATCTAACCCCTTTTTGAAGTTGTCTATCGAATCCGCTGTCACCACCTCCTTTGGTAGAGAATTCCACCGTTTAACCACCCTAACTGTGTAGAACCCTTTTCTTTGTTTAAGGTGACATCTTTTTCCTCTAACCTCAAGGGATGTCCTCTTGTCAGTTGAAAATCTCTTGCTACAAAAAGTTCACTTGACAAAGCCTTATATTGGCCGTGGATGTATTTATATAAGGTAATCATATGGCCACTTAGACACCTGTTTTCTAGCGAAAATAAGTGTAATTTGGTTAGTTTTTCTTCATAACTTAGCCCCTCCATTCCCCTTATTAGTTTTGTAGCCCTTCTCTGTACTTCTTCCAGCTCTAAAATGTCCTTTTTATGAAGTGGTGCCCAAAATTGTACTCCATATTCCAAAGGAGGGCGTACTAGAGATTTGTATAGTGGCAGAATTATATTTGCTTCGCTGGCTTCTATACCCTTCCTAATACATGCTAATATTTTATTTGCCTTTGCAGCCGCTGCTTGGCTTTGAGCACTGTTACCTAGGTGGTTGTCCACAAGCACTCCCAAATCCCTTTCAATATCTGATACACCTAGATTTGCTCCATTAAGATTATAAATTGCATGGCTATTTTTCCTTCCCAAATGCATAACTTTACATTTATTTGTATTAAATCTCATCTGCCATTTAGCCGCCATTTCTCTAATTTATGCAAATCCTTTTGTAGGGAAAGTACATCATTATCTGATTTTATTACCTTGCACAGCTTTGTGTCATCAGCAAAAATGGAGACAATACTTTCGAGTCCTACTTCAATGTCATTAATAAATATGTTAAAAAGGAGAGGACCTAATACTGAACCTTGAGGAACCCCACTTACCACATTAGTCCAATATGAGTATGTTCCATTTACAACAACCCTTTGCTTCCTGTCTTTTAGCCAGCTCTCAATTCATGAGCAGATATTTACTGCAATTCCTGTATCCCTTAGTTTGCTCACTAGTCTTCCATGTGGCACTGTATCAAATGCCTTTGAAAAATCTAAAATGACTACATCCACTGAGTTGCCCTGATCCAAGTTCCTACTAACCTCCTCATAGAAACTAATTAGATTTGTTTGACATGACCTATCCCTCATAAACCCATGTTGGCTCCTACTTATAATCCTGTTCAAATAGACATATTCTTGTATATTATCCCTTATTAACCCTTCTAAAAGCTTCCCAACTACAGATGTGAGGCTCACTGGTCTATAATTCCCCGGATTTGCTCTAGATCCCTTCTTAAATATAGGTATCACCTCTGCAATTTGTGCGCCAAACAGCATTCCTTGACTTACAATTCTATTGGCGTCATTTTGTGACGGGCAATTCGCTAGTTTATATTATATCAGTAGGGCTAGTCTGCATTTATATTGTTTTTTATAGAACTATGGCGTAAGTCTCTGGACCTTACATTACTGGCGTGCGATATAGCGCTGCTGTCTCCTTGTGACACAATATATCTTATTGGCTATAACACACATTTATTGCCACATTTGTTGGAGGCGTTTATAAAGATGATCTCGCAGCAGTCGGTGAAACATTTGTTTCTGTTACAATAAATTGCCGCCATTTATTCAGAGCATTTCTATTCTAATAACAACTAGCGACTTGCCCGTCAAAAATGACGGGGCAATAAAAAAGTGTGGAAATTCTGTTTGTCACACAATGGGAGTCTGCTATGTGCCTCAACTGCTCGCCTTGCTTCGCGAGGCTCGCATTGCAATGAGAGCCTTTGGCGCTCATTGCGCCCTAACTCCTGCATGTCACATTGCTTTGCGAGGCTCGCGGTTACAGCCCTATGGCATGCCTTAACTGCTTGCTTCACATGAATGTGAAAACAAAAAATTGCCTAAATGCGTTATTTTACATCAATTTGAAACAGCAAATTGGTGAAATGTGTTAATTCATCTGAATTCGTTATTTTACATCAATCTGAAACGCCAAATTGACAAAACATTTTCGTTCGTTAGTTTATATAAATATGAAACGAAAAATTGCCTAAATGCGTTATTTTACATCCATCTGAAACAGCAAATTGGCGAAACGTGTTAATTCATCTGAATTCGTTATTTGACATCAATCTGAAACGCCAAATTGATGAAACTTTTTTATTCGTTAGTTTATATGAATATGAAATGAAAAATTGCCTAAATGCGTTATTTTACATCAATTTGAAACGGCAAATAACGAAACTTATTTATCCGTTATTTTATATGAATATGATACAAAAAATTGGTTTGTAAACACATTTCTGGCAAATTACACACGGAGCACTGAGCTCAGACACCACTGACAGCTCAGTACTGGGAGCAGCGCTGGTGCCGAGACAGAGACCTGCACCGAGCTGGCTACAGGGGAGAGAGTGCTGAGGAGAGAGAGAGGTGAGAGAGGGGGGCTGCTGAGGAGAGAGAGGTGAGAGAGGGGGGCTGCTGAGGAGAGAGTGTGTAGTGATCACACATACAGGACCCCTGCGGTGGCTCCCGATCGTGTCCCTGCTGAGATCTGGCACATGGCCATGTTCTTGCAGGGATGGAGGAGGCCCAGCCGGTGAGGTTGCGATCAATCATAGTTGTCAAACTGCGATTTTTCGCAAAGCGTGACAGTAAATAGCAGTTTGACAACTATTATATGTGATCACCTGTCCAGAAAACATATATTACTAGCGACTTGCCCGTCAAAAAATGACGGCAATAAGAGTGTAAGGCAGGTAATGCTGTTTGTGTGCAACCTTAATTTTGTTGGTGTTTTAAGATCCTTCGGCGCTCATTGCGAGGCTCTTGGTTGTTTGTGTGCTATGAGCAGCGTTGGTGTTTTTTCGGTATGGCAATCAATAATTAATAAAAAAAGAAATGAATATACTTTACCTATTGTGAAGTAATATATGCAGGAAGCATTGTGTTGAAGAGCTGGCAATCTGTTTTCATGTTGCTGCATCCGGTATATGCTAATGACGTG
>CM050165.1:447181131-447208631 GCA_027410445.1 Discoglossus pictus | reverse complement strand
GTTCCAAACAGTTGATTTGACCGCACCTAATGTTTTTGCTATCTCTCTGATGGGTTTGTTTTGTTTTTTCAGCCTAATGATGGCTTGCTTCACTGATAGTGACAGCTCTTTGGATCTCATATTGAGAGTTAACAGCAACAAATGCAAATAGCACACTTGAAATGAACACTGGAGCTTGTATCTGCTCTTTGTAAATGGGATAATGAGGGACTAACACACACCTGGCCATGGAACAGCTGAGCAGCCAATTGTCCCATTACTTTTGGTCCCTTAAAAAGTGGGAGGCACATATACAAACGGTTGTAATTCATACACCGTTCACCTGATTTGGATGTAAATACCCTCAAATTACAGCTGAAAGTCTGCAGTTAAAGCACATCTTGTTCGTTTCATTTCAAATCCATTGTGGTGGTGCATATAGCCAAAAAGATTAGAATTGTGTCGATGTCCCAATATTTATGGACCTGACTGTATATATGGAAAAACACGGGCAGTATACCTCATAGAGATATATGCCCTCTTATAAATATAAAGAGGTAGCACTCTGAATATAGCCCTGTGAATAAGATTAGATAAGAACACTGCAGTATACTAAGTGTGAATATAAGGGTGAAAGAAACATCTAAGGCACCATATAATAATTGTTGTGTAAATTGGAAATTTGATGGACTTGGGAATCCTGGATATATATATAAAATAGAATCTCTCTTAAATTTAGAGATATATATACATACACAGAAGCAAGAAAGCCAAGCCAAAATTATTTAATTTAGTGTAAAGCACTGACTAAGACAAGACAAGAGAGATCTAAACAAATCAGATTTATCTCTCAATACCAAAATTGTCCTCCATATTCCAAATGAGGGCATACTAGGGATTTGTACAGTGACAGAATTATATCTGATTCCCTTGCTACTATACCCTTCTTACTACATGCTAATATTTTACTTGCCTTTGCAGCTGCTGCTTGGCATTGAGCACTGTTACCTAGGTCCATTAGTACTCCCAAATCCCTTTTAATATCAGATACCCCTAGATTTGCTCCATTAAGATTATAAATTGCATGGCTATTTTTCCTTCCCAAATGCATAATCTTACATTTATTTGTATTAAATCTCATCTGCCATTTACCCGCCCATTTCTCTAATTTATGCAAATCCATTTGTAGGGAAAGTACATTATTATGTGATTTAATTACCTTGCAAAACTTAGTGCCATCAGCAAAAAATGGAGACAATACTTTCGTCCTTTTACGTCATTAATAAATATGTTAAAAAGGAGAGGACCTAATACTGAACCTTGAGGAACCCCACTTACCACATTAGTCCAACTGGGGTACTGTATGTTCCATTTACAACAACCCTTTGCTTCCTGTCTTTTAGCCAGCTCTCAATCCATAAGCAAATATTTACTGCAATTTCTTCATCCCTTAGTTTGCACAATAGTCTCCCATGTGGCACTGTATCAAAAGCCTTTGCAAAATGCAAAAAGACTACATCCACTGAGCTGCCCTGATCCAAGTTCTACTTACTTCCTCATAGAAACTAATTTGATTGGTCTGACATGACCTATCTTTCATAAATCCATGTTGACTCCTACTTATGATCTTGTTCAAATAGACATATTCATGTATACTGTCCCTTATTAACCCTTAAATACTAAAGTTCAATGGATTAGCTCTTGCTCCCTTTTTAAATATAGCTATCATATCTGCTTTTCTCCAGTCATCTGGTAGAGACCCTGTAGTGAGTGAGTCTTGAAAGATTAAATATAATGGTTTGGCTATTACAGAACCCAGCTCTCTCAGTACCATTGGATGTATTCCATCAGGACCTGGGGCTTTATTAACATTTATTTTTTCCAACCTCTTTTGGATTTCTTCCTGCGTTAACCAATTATTTAGTGAAGGTAGTGTAGCCCGTTTGCAAGACTTGTTGATTTCCTTATAGTCACATAAAGCTGCCTCTGTTCCCTCCTTCTTGTATAATTTAAATGCCTGTTTGTTTTTCCTTATCATGATCTTTAAGTCATTGTTAAGCCACATGGGATGTGATTTACTCCTATTCATTTTATTTCCACATGGTACATGCTGATGTGTATGTATATTTAGTACTGCATCGGTGCTTTAGGGAAAGCGCTATGGACACCGGATTCCAAGCTCAAAGACAGGGCCCTCCATTCATTGCAATGTGTGAATCTTGAACTTGTCATTGCCTGTAACTTAACTTATGTATAGCGCTACGGAATATGTTGGCGCATTACAAATAAACGATAATAATAATAATAATAGTAAGGATTTGAATGTTGTCCATTTATTTTCAGTATTTTTTCAGTTCTTTGTCCCAGTCTATATGTTGTATTGCTGCCCGTAGCCCATTAAAGTTAGTCCTTTTAAAATGTAGGGTTTTTGTTGGCCCCTTACAACTCTGTTTTTTGTATCCAATCTCAAATGAGACTGTGTTGTGATCACTGTTCCCCAAGGGTTCCCCTATTTTAACATTCAATATTATATCATACTAGCGTATTGCCCGTCAAAAAATGACGGCAATGAGATGTGTATGTTTGGAAAGTTGTTTAGTTATTAATATATATATGGAATTGTAAGGTAGCTAATGTTGTTTTGTGTGTCCTACTGAAATATAGAATTCAAATTAATAAATGAATATACTTTACCTATTTTTATGCATTGGGTTGAAGAGCTGGCAATCTGTAGTGATGTTGCTGCAGCATTAGTGGTGTGGAGGTGCTGTGTAAGCGTGATGAACGTGTGCAGTGTAATAGTGTGCGTGCGCGAGCTGAAACCGTTAACGTAGCTGTGTACTTCCGCATTATCCTAAAATGGCGGATAATGTGTGGTATGCGTCTTAGCGGATGATCCGTCCGTCGTTTAATGGCGGGTAATGTGTAGTATGCGTCTTAGCGGATTATCGGTACGTGTTTTCCGTGGTTATAGTGCTGTAGCCTCGTTTTCGTTTTGTTCGTCCGCCATTTTTTCTGCGGCGCTCATTGCCAAAGTACTACGGTTTAACGGCTCGCCTGCGGCACTCATCGCTAAGCTCGCTAAAGTACTACGGTTTAACAGTAAATATGGTAAAACGGTCAAATGACGGTAAATAAAAATTAAATGTTGTGAAATTTGTTTGCCACACAACATGACGCTACATTTGTCCTTTTTTTTTTTTCTTAAAATAAATAGACTTTTTTTTTTTTAAACTTTTTATTTTTGTAACTTTCAACTTATATTTCATCAAATGCGTTGTTTTAGGCGGGAAATCCGATGTGGCGCGACACAAAGGCGTTAAATCTGTGTTAATGCGTAAATCTGTAATTGCGTTTCGTAAAATGTACTCGCTACTGTCTTTTTACTCATTGCGCGGTTAATCCGCATCCTTTATCTCGTTGTTTTTCAAACACATACGTCTGTGGCTGTGTTTTACGCAGTTCGTAGTAGTATAGCCTCGTTTTCATTTTTTTCGGCGGCCATTTTTTTCTCGCTTAGCCGATTTTCGATCTTTGTAACTCGTCTAAATCTATGTAAGTTGGAGTTCCAATTCACTCCCAGACGTCCTGCCTGGTTCCCCATGCTGTAAGTGACCTTTTTATTTATTTTTTAGTGTGTATTTAGTGTTTTTTTTATTGTTTTGGTTCCGCCGCTTATCTCGTTTATTTTTTTCATCTTGCATTTTTTTTCTAAGTGCTACGGTTTAGAGAAAGTAATCATCTATAAATGTACCAATGTAACCTGAAATGCGGACCATTAACTCTTGCACTGTGAATTCCTACAAAGAGATTCATATAATCCAAGTGTAAAGGAAATAGAAGAGACCTTAGCAGGCATGGAAATTAAAAAATTGACAAATTAATATAAAAGGCTTTCTAAATGAAGGATGCAACGGCTTAAATCTCTAAAGCATAAAAACATAAGTTAAATTGAGCTAAAATGAAGGTGAATAATAAATACATAAGTGAAAATATGTAAATCAGTCAGCAGAATGAATGAACAATAAAATTATATTCAATTTGAGAGGATTGTTCTTAATAACATACAATGGGATATAAAAGTGTGAAATGAAATAAAGACACCGGATAATGTCATTTGTTTTGGAAATGTCAGTGACGCCTGTATGAAATGTAAACCAATCATGGTGCCTCAACCTAACTATATCAGTGTGATATCCCAGCCAGTGCTGTGCTCTAGTGATCCCAGTCCCCCAATATAAAGTACCATAACGGACACGGCCTGCCACACAGGAGAAAAAAGGCAGATACCGGAGGATACGCCTGCAAATCTGGCTGCCTTGCAGCAGGTACATAGTGTAAGAAGCATTACAGTATAAATGAGAACTAGCAGATAAGTAAAGGAGTAAAACTGCAGTGAAATGTAAAAGTATTGACATATAATGATGACTGGAACAGCTGAATATCTTGTGTGAAAGCGAGATATCGTAAAAACAATGAAATAAATTACTTTAAAACAGGATTGATATAAATGAATGATAAACTTGATAATTGAAAACAAGTGTGAGTGTGATATTTAAACAGCAAATAATAATGCTTTCTGTAAATTATGAATAGTGACTAAGCGAATACATGAAGTTTGAGAAAGTGACATGATGTAGGTTTAATGAATTAAACCCATGATAGATATACATTAAACGTGAATAACTTAACTGAAGTCGCCAGGTGGTAATCCAGAACAACTGCGTGATCAGGAATCAGGAGCAGGTAACACAAACAGAGCATGGCAAGGGGGCGGCGCTGATTGAGTGGGGGGGTTATATAGGGTAGGGGGAAATAGGGACTCTCCAACAACCACCAGGTAATTAACCTGGCCATATATATATATATATATAAAATTCTACTTACTTTTTATAGCAAAGTGTGCTGGTGTAATGGATTTATTAAGTCTTCAACATGTTTTTCTTCGAAAATGTACGAATGTTTATTTTTTTTTTTAACACATACGATTGATATAGTTAAACATAAATAAATAAGTGCATTTGTTAAATAAAAGGAAGACAGGGGAATCAAATTTATGACTTACAAATGAAATAAAAAATCTTTAAAACAAAATTACTTACGACTGCACCACCACAGTCTGCGCTCAAACATACCGTATATACTCGAGTATAAGCCGAATTTTTTCAGCCCTTTTTTTAAGGCTAAAAAGGGCCCCCTCGGCTTATACTCGAGTCACTTCCCCTAGTGTCTCTCTAACCGCCCTGTGTCTCTCTACCCCCCTGTGTCTCTCTAACCCCCCATGTCTCTCTAACCCCCCGTATCTCTCTACCCCCCTGTGTCTCTTTCCCTCCCCCTTCCTCATTCTCAACCCCCCTCCTCCTCATCAACCCCCTCCTCACTTTCTCCCCTCTAAATACCTCCCCCTCACTTACCTGCTTCTTCTCCGGCCTCTGCTCCGTCTTGACCCGGCGAGCATGTGACGTCACATGCGCGCCGTGTCATTACCATATATACCGGGTGCCGGCAGAGCAGAGGCTGGAGAAGAAGCAGGTAAGTTAAGGGGAGGAATTTAGAGGGGAGATAGTGAGGAGGAGTTGAGGAGGGGGTTGATGAGGAGGAGGGAGTTGAGGTTGGGGGGGGGTGGAGGTGGTTGATGAGGAGGAGGGAGGTTGAGGAGGGGGGTTGAGGTTGAGGGGGGGTGAGGAGGGGGATTAGGATGGGGGGATGAGGAGGGGGGTTGAGGAGGGGGTTGATGAGGAGGAGGGAGGTTGAGGTTGAGGGGGGGTTGGAGGGGGTTGATGATGAGGAGGAAGGAGGTTGAGGAGGGGGGTTGAGGTTGAGGGGGTTGAGGAGGGAGGATGAGGAGGGGTTGAGGATGAGGAGGGAGGTTGAGGATGAGGAGGGAGGTTGAGGATGAGGAGGGAGGTTGAGGAGGGGGTTGAGGATGAGTAGGGGGTTGAGGAGGGAGGTTAAGGATGAGGAGGGAGGTTGAGGATGAGGAGGGAGGTTGAGGATGAGGAGGGAGGTTGAGGTTATGGAGGGAGGTTGAGGTTATGGAGGGGGGTTGAGGATGGGGGGTTGAGGATGAGGAAGGAGGTTGAGGATGAGGAGGGTGGTTGAGGATGAGGAGTGGGGTTGAGGATGGAGGTTTGAGAATGAGGAGGGGGGTTGAGAAGGGTGATAAGGGAGAGAGAGGGGGGACACAGGGGGCAGCACATTTCCCACCCTCGGCTTATACTCGAGTCACTCATTTTACCCAGAATTTTGTGGTAAAATAGGTGCCTCAGCTTATACTCGGGTCGGCTTATACTCGAGTATATGCAGTAATATAAATCACATATAATAGTTGTCAAACTGCGAGTAGTCGTCACGCTTTGCTAGCTCGCAAAGAGACGCAGTTCAGGCCACAAATGCTGAACCTCGCGAAGCGAGTGGCTGCATTTGCAGAAGGTAGAGGCTCCAATGTCAGCTCATTGCAGGCCGCAAATGCGGACCCTCGCATATCTGAAGTACTGATTATTAACGTACATTCATTGAGTAATTATTAATTCTTAATAATAATAAAAAAAAAAAAAAGGAAAGTTGAGAAAAAATTACGTCGATTTTCAAATGCACTTAGATATCTATATACCTGCTCATTGGGTGATAGGGATAGGAGCCTCTAAGCAGTTAAATAGTTTAATCAGTTTATATTATGACATGTTCTACATTTTATAATTTTACTGCATTTACCTATGAAAATATTGATGATTAGGCCTTTACGTTTTGCATGTATGCCAATGAAACAGGATAGTTTCAATGATTAATGAATTATTGAATCAAAACATTAAAAAGGTTTTTTTTCTCATTTTACTGAAACCTCATCTCTGTACCTGCCTGAAGACAGACAGTGAGATCTGCAGGATTTCATCTGCTATAAGATCAACTTGACAGGTATATCATTTAATGATGACATTCTTTAGGAAAATAGGATTAAGTCTTTTTATTTTGCATTGATGACAGTTTTTGATTAATTAACGTATATTATTTTATTAATTAATCATTAATCAATAATTAAAAAAATAGAAATACATCTATGCTTAGCCATTTATGTTTTAATGAATGACTATTCACCTCATAACTTCATTTATTTATTAATTGTTTTATTAAAAACATTCTAAATCCTTTTCACACAAATCTATACGTTGCTCATAGCTATTTGTGTTTGCCCTTCTTTACAAACACATGATTATCTGTTAATGTTTTGCGTTGATGACAGTTTTTGTTTATTTCATTAATGTATATTCTTTTATCAATTACTTCATAATTCTTTATATAAAAAATTAACATTAAATTAGTGATCAATATATATATATCTAGCTTTTAATTTATGCAAATTCAAAATAATGCATTGATGAAAACACTATAAATGGATTTCAAGTAAATTTCCAAATTCATTAATGATATTTAGGTTTTGCATTGATGACAGGTCAAAAAAATATGTACAATAAAAAAATATATTTATATCTTACACCTACGTTTACAATTACAGATTACAATGGAGAAGACAAGAATGAACGTAAAAGAAGAGCGGCAAGGGAACGGAAGCAGAGATGGAGAGATTCACAGTCCCCTGAGACTTCACAACGCTTAAGGAAAGAAGATCGACAGAGACTTCTAAATAAAAGAAAAATCACTAAGAAAGCACAATCTTGGTGTGCTGGAGCTTCAAAGAAAAGAAAGAGGAAACAAAAAAATGTCTGTAAAACATTGCCTAATGACCCAATATTGCCTCATGAAACCAATGTTCATACACATGACACCAATGTATATATAGAGAGTTGTAGTGATATCTATGTTGAGGAAGCTCATGATATTGTTTTATTTACAGCACTAACAGTAGACACTCATTATTGTGGTTTAATGAATGTGATTTGTCAGTTTTGTGGGGCCTATAATTTTCTGAAAGAAAGACCAACTGATGGAAAGTTTATTAGTTGCTGTCAGAGAGGAAAGGTAAGACTTCCACAAACAAACACATTTCCAGAATACTTACAAAGTATAATGAGCGATCCAACATTTCCAAATTATACACATTTAAAAAAAAACATCAGGTCTTATAACAGTGCAATTTCATTTGCTTCTATGGTTGCTACATTAGCAAAAAAATGTCCCAGGAGATGGTCCCTATTGTTTTAAAGTAGAAGGACAAATTTACCACTGGACTTCACATTTACACCCAAAAGCAGGAGAGAAAAGGAAATTTGCACAGTTATATGTCCTTGATACAATGGAAGCTGTGGAACAATGAATGATGCTTCCTGAAAATAAACAATGCTTACCCATAGTCTTTGAACAGCTTGATAACATTATGGCGAACAACCCATATAGTCAAGCATACAAAAAAGTAGCAGAGGTTGAAAAAGAACAACAGGCACATGCTCAAATAAATCAATTGCCAATGCCAAGAGTAAATATGGTTCTCTAAAGAGGTCGCCATACTGATCAAAGACGGTATAATTTACCAACAGCAAATGAGGTTGCCATGGTCTTTAAAAATGATGATGGTAAACCACCATTTGAGCGGGATTTTAGAATATATCCAAGCAATGAAGACCAACCTTTTATAAACATAAATATTTTATGTAGTAATTTAGATCCAATGACATATCCAATTTTCTTTGCAAATGGTGAGCCAGGATGGCAACCAAAACTACAATTGCAAAGTTATCCCAATAGTAAAGTTTGTGTTAGCAGCAATATTTTCATGCTGGAATATAAAGTGGCACAAACTGCTATTCAGGATCATTTTAATCCTATTTTGTGGGGGGGGGGGGGGGGGGGGACTCACACAACAATGGATTATTGATTCCTATCTACAAGTCGAAGCAAATAATCTAAATTTTGTAAAATTTCAAGAAAACAAGCTTTGAGTAGAACAATAGTGTGGATTGATGGATTATGTCGCTAAATTGGTTGCAAACAGAGACATTCCAGCTGGAAGAGCAATGATTTTGCCATCTTCTTTCCAAAGATCTCCTTGCAATATGCAAGAAAGATACAATGATGCCATGGCTATTGTCACTAAATTTGGTAAACCAGATTTATTCATTACATTCACATGTAATCCACAATGGCCAGAGATCAAAGAAAATTTTAAACTTGGACAAAATACTTCTGACCAGACCAGATTTGGTGGCTAGAGTATTCAAAATAAAACTAAATTCATTAATTCATGATATAACTAAAGCACATTTATTTGGCAAATGTGTGGCTTTTGTTTATACCAATTTCAAAAAAGAGGCCTGCCACATGCACACATACTTTTAATCATGCCGGAAAAAGATAAATTGAGTACTGCAGAGAAAGTGGATTCAGTAATTACTGCTGAACTGCCACATCCAGAAAAACATTCTAAACTTTATGAGACTGTAACTCATAGAATGATTCATGGTCCATGTGGAGATATCAATCCAAATTCACCATGTATGAAAAATAAAATATGAACAAAAGAGTTCCCAAAACAATTTCAGATGCAGACTTATGCTAATTGTGATGGATACCCTTTGTATAAAAGAAGAGAAGGACAAACAGCTATTATCCGTGGCCAGAAGGTCGATAATAGATATGTGGTTCCATACAATCCACATTTGCTGATGAAGTACAATGCACACATAAACATCGAAGCTTGCACTTCTAACAAATCGATCAAATATGTGTGTAAATATATATACAAAGGATATGATGCAGCAACTGTTGTTGTGCAATTTGCACAAAACGAACAAGACAATCCAGTTTTACATGATAAACTTTCATCTTATTTAGATGCTTGCTATGTAAGTGCACCAGAAGCAAAGTGTCGTCTTTGGAAATTTGAGATGCATGATAGGTCACATGCTGTGTATCGATTAGCTGTACATTTGCCACAAAATCAATTTGTTTACTTTCCTGCAGTGAAGCAAAGAAATGCTTTAGAACTAAGTGAACATAGAGCAACAACACTTACTGCTTGGTTTTAATTAAATAGTCAGGACACAGAGGCCAGACAATTTTTATATATTGACATTCCACAGTACTATGTATTCGTAAATGGCCAATGGCGACAACGAAAAAAGGATAATCATAAAATTATCCCACAAATGTATACCGTTAGTCCAAGAGATATTGAATGTTTCAGCTTGAGATTACTTCTTTTACATGTTCTGAACATTCATGCACAGTTAATGACATAGTTTATGATACTTTCCAATTAGCTGCAAGACATCAAAACTTCCTGGCAGATGATACGGAATGGGAGAGGTGTCTAAAAGAAGCAGCACTATGTCAAATGCCAAAGCAAATGAGAGAACAATTTGCTTTAATTTGCATCTTTTGCAATGTTCCTGATGCATTAGCTTTGTGGGAAACATTTAAATTACATATGTGTGAAGATTTCTTGAACCGTTACAATGAGACCATTGCGCTATTGAAAGCATTAATGGAAATTCAGGAAACATTTATTTGTCATGGATTAAATTGTGCCAATTTTATTCTGCCTGATCCAGGAATTATAGATGATATTAAGGTTGACGAGTATGACACTGAGATTGAATACCAAAAACCACAAGAACAAATTGGAACTTTAAATACATTACAATTGGAAGCATTTACCGCCATCACAAATGCAATAGATGATGACATGCTGGTGGATCAGGAAAAATGTATCTATATAATTTATTGATGAGTTGCATTCGAGCACAGGGTCAAATAGCACTGCCATTTGCAACCACTGGAATTTTTTTTAGAAGGTGGCAGAACTGTGCATAGTGGATTTAAACTGCCAGTTCCCATTCTGGAAACATCAGTGTCGGATATTCAAATTAATTCATTACAAGCCAAAAAAATTCACAAGAGTAAATTAATTATAATAGATGAGGCAACAATGATGTCATGTCCTACAATGTATTGATTGATTATTAAAAAAAGTTATGGCTAATAGTTTTCCATTTGGTGAAAAGGTGATGTTAGGAGGAGATTTTAGGCAAACATTACCTGTTGTGCCACCTGACAATAGAATTGAAAATGTCAAAACGTGTATAAAGAGAAGTAAACTGTGGAAAATATTTACACACCTTAAATTAGAAATAAATATGAGGTCTGAAGGCCAAAATCATATCAATGATTGGCTAATTAAGATTGGAGAAGGAAAACATCCAAAAATAACTAATTTACCTGATGATACTGTTGAAATTCCATCAGAAATTAATCGCAAAGAGTCACTAATATCGACAATCTTTCTCAATACCATCAATAATGAGGATTACTCAGACATTGCAAGCAAAGTCATATTGACATCAAAAAATATAGATGCCTTGAATCTAAATAACAACATTTTGAAATTAATCAATGCACCCCAAAAAAAATATTACAGTGCAGATTCCATTCTCGCTGATGACAAAGACAGTGAATCTAAATTTACTATGGAATGTATTCATTCTTTAACTCCCTCTGGAATTCCACCACATCTTTTGCAACTTAAAAAGGGGCAATTGTCATGCTACTGAGAAATATGAATCCCAAATAGGGCTTTGTAATGTGACCAGATTAATTGTGAAGGATTTAAAAGATAATTTTATACATGCCGAAGTTATGAATGGTACCCATAAAGTTGAACCAGTTTTTATACCAAGAATTGATTTGGTTCCAATTGAGAGTGGTTTGCCTATTGTCCTTCAAAGGATACAATTTCCCATTATCATGGCATCTGACATGACCATTAATAAATCCCAAGGACCAATCTTTTAAGTCTGTGGATATTTTTTTACAGGAACTGGTATTTGCACATGGCTAACTCTATGTTGCATTTTCAAGATGCATCAATCCAGAGGAAATTAAAGTTCATATTCATAAAACCCCAAGTCAGGGTGATTTATTAGAGGATGGACACATTCGTACCAAAAACATTGTGTACTATGAACATAGAGAACAGGGTTTTTTTTTTGAGAACGAAAGTTGATGTCGCTCAGGCGCTTTTTAGAGGACCACTATTTCAATAAAAAACTCTATAAAATGGTAAAAAAAACAATATAGAACAGTGGTTTTACTTCCAGGACAAACTTAGATGTCTCTGGGAATCATTTAAAAGGGCCACTATTTCACGAACTACAACAATAACAACCAAAAAAAAAAAAAGACATATTCTAATGTGTTAGAAGTTACCTATTTACATCATTGGCCCCACAAAACAATTAGGTAGCATTTTCGGACAATTCAAGGTTATATGTTAGTATTTTAAGTTACTATTTCAGATGTTAACATTGTGTTTTAAAAGGTGTGCAAAGTTGTTTCATTGTATATTGTATATAGTTAAGGATTTATGTTAGTATGAGGATAACCATTTGTTAATAAATTTAAATGTGGCTGAAAAAGCGGGTGTGACCGGAAATGGTGATGGATGCCGACTGAGAGCGGCGAATGGCGGATGGAGTGGTAGTATGGTAGCAGCTTGCGGTATGTGCCCTCCTGCCACCCTCTGAGACTCCCGCAAAATAATACCTTTGCAAGGAGAGCAGCGCGTCCAGAGAGTGGCGGTCTGCTGCGCACTATGTGCTGAGCCCTGTCACTGTGATCTCCGGAGGTCTGACATGCTGAGACTGGCCTGGCGTGTGTTTCTTCAGACCACTGAAGTAAACATCGGAGCGAGGATAGTGGAGGCCTCGGACCTGTCGTTAGCTGCACCAATCACACCGGCGCAGAAGTCTCTAAGAGACAGACAGGCGAAGGGCGCAAATGGCACTGTGGACGAGAGGCATGTGCAGGGGGTGAGTGACTAACTGGGAGACAAATACAGCAAGCTTATGTAAACCGACCCTCATTTTTTGGGCAAAAGACATTTGATAACACGGATGGGAATGACTATAAAAAAAAACGTAAATAATGAAAGTATAAAGCAGTTAAAGGGGACATCACAGAGGTCATATAGCCCCTAAAATAATTACCCTCCTGGAATTGATCCTTGGGTCCTCTTTATTGACCTCTCTCTTTTGCTCATAGCAGATGGGTAAAATATCAAAGTATAAAGCATAAAGTCCATAGATATACTATATATATATGGGCTGTAGAATGGACACCCCAAAATAATTAAAGCTGTGAGAACAGCAAATACTGCATTGCAGTTTAAGAAAAAAAACATTTTGGGGGGGGAACATACGTTTATATAAGAAGCCACCTAACACTATTAATGTTTAGGGAATGCAAATTATGTATTTGGAAATCCAGGACAGTGGCAAAAGATATTGACATTAATGGACTAAAAGGCCCTTAAACACAAAAAGGGAAAAAAGAAACCTAGTCAGTGTATAAAACTGTAAAACTGACTCCCGAAAAGAGCTGCTTTAATTCTTTGGACTTTTATATCCTGATACGAATTAGGATCCGTTTCTGTTCTTACTTATTACATAAGGGCTAAAGTCCAAAAGACTGGGTAAATATAATATATACATATACACCGCAAGATGGACACAGCTAATAAAACAAAGCACTGAGAGAAATAAGTATCGCACAGCAGACCGTACACTCTCCTTTGCTATGTGAGGAATATATGTACATAAAGAAGATAAGTAGCATTTTCTATGCTTGGATATTGGAGAATCTTGGGACTCTGGATCTGAAGGATTACCCCAAATATATACAAAGAGACCCACAGATCAGGAAACCCTTAGAAAGTGGATACAATCTAATAATAAGCATAAAAAGCTTACTTAAGAATTTGGCAATTCCAGCAAAATAAGAAATTCATTATGCCAGCAAGAGCAAAAACCAAGGACAAAAAAAATCATATAATCAAAAGTCAAATACATTTTTTCTACCCAAAAACAAAGGAAAACCACAAGAAATTCCCCTTCCTGTTTCCCCAGATATGGAACAAAATCTCAGTCAAAGCATGGGTAGCCTAAATGAGAGTATTATTATTAAGGAATCAACTATACAGGATGAGGAACTTCTTACTGTTGCAAAAATGAAAATACTGCTACAAGAGTTTCTAGACAATGTAAAAGAGATCAAAGCAGTGAATATTAGAACTACGGAGGTAGAAGCTAAATTGGATAAAATGATATTGGACTATAACACACTCCAAAAACAGAACTCTGATTTAGAAGAGAAAGTTATTACTCTAAATAATAAAATCTCTAATTTAGATGATAAAAGTAGAAAAAAATAACCTCTGTATTAGATGAGTTTCTGAAACCATTACAGAAGTCGGATTAGAGGAATATTTAACAAACTTGTTCCCGTTTCTGGTTCCAAGATTCTCCCGGGTAGAAAATTGTGAGGATCCATCATTTATCAATGAAGGATGCTATAATTAAAGCAAGCTTTCAGGCAAAAGATATGAAGATACCTTATGAAAATATAAAAAATATTTTTGGATATATCCACTTCCACCCTATCTAAACGAAAAGAATTTTCAAGAATTACAGAATCCTTGAGAAGAGAAAAGTTGATATACAGATGGACTATGCCAGTAGGGTTGTCGATAAACAGAAACTCTAAATGGTATAAAATTAGATCTATAAAAGAAGGGGAAGATCTGCTAAAAACCTGAAATATTGAAATGCCATTTCCTCTGCCAAAACTAACACTGTTTGCTCCAGAATGGCAACAAAAGAAGTGTCTATTTTGGACTATATTTGGATCCTTTAGTAATATGTCTTTGCCTTGCTGCTGTTTTTTCATATTCTCCTCTGATATACTCTCTTGATTTATGTTGTTGATTGAAGGGGAGAGATTAAGATAAAATAAATTCTCCTTTACTTTTTTTTAATTTTTCTACACTGATAGAGGGGAATTGATTGATGTGGTACTTTAAAATGTGCTCTAAGTATTACGGTTAATATTTTTTTTTCCCCCACCCTATAGAAAGTAATGGGAAAGGTTATTTTATTTTTGGAGATTAGATTGCACTTTAAGGGTTTGTTTTATCGGTTAAGAATATTTAAATTTTATAGATAATAGTACAGAGGAAAAGTCACTGCTCTTTTTCTACATACACACAATACATTACTTTAAAAGTTAATACACTAGAATGCACCTACACTAAAATAATTGAAATATATAAAGAAGAGAAAAAAAGAGAGAAGACTCTTGATTAATAATATTGTAGATAAGAAAATGATAGATAGTGAAGAATAC
This sequence comes from Discoglossus pictus, assembly GCA_027410445.1. Lineage (NCBI taxonomy): Eukaryota > Metazoa > Chordata > Amphibia > Anura > Alytidae > Discoglossus > Discoglossus pictus. Next base: position 447,193,520 of record CM050165.1, on the reverse strand, counting down.
ACTAATGCAATTTAAAAATGATTTAGGGGAGAATAAATAAACAATTCATATAATAAGGAGTATAAAATGCACAATTCCCTTCAAATATCATGTCTGAAGGAAAAGAAAGTGATAGAGAATTAAAAGATAGGGAACATGAGGAAGACAAGGAGAAGAGGGGGGGAAAGGAAGATTGAGAGTTTTTTTTGTAAGGGTAAGAAGGGGTAAGAAGCATAGATGAAACGGGAGAAGGTTTAAAATTAGACAATTAAGTTTTTAAGTAAGGAAGAAATTCCTAGACTGAACTTACACCGCTACCATCGATTAACGCCAACCAGTTTAGAACATCGGCAAAAGATACCCTAGTTTTAAGACTGTATCGAAGAACTAATACAGTCAAAGGTTTGAAAGATTGTATGAATGGGAAGGTGAATGAGAAGTCAAGAGGAAGCTGGAAGATATTAGAGAGGAAGATAAAGAGGATAAATAAAAGTAGGATAGGTAAATAGATGTCGTTAAAGATAGTTTCTCATAACATTAATGGAATAAATTCTCCAATAAAATGAAGAAGCGCTTTATGCTAAATTAAAAACAAATGCCCTGTTCTTACAGGAAACACATCTAAAAAAATGCGTATTTTATAAAGAATAGAAGATATATGCATAGTATAGACTCTACATTCAGTAGTAAAGCTAGAGGTATATCTATACTGTTTAGCAAGGGCCTAGTAGTGAAAGACAAGTTTAAACATTTTTTAAGACTATGGCCAATACATAATTTGGGTGGGATACAGCGATAATAACAATAGCTAATATATATGCACCAAATCAAAAACAAGAGACGTTTATAAGACAAACATTTAAGCTAGTAAATAGGTTCAAGAAAGGCATGACAATAATCTGTGGAGGACAGATCATACAGACCTAAAGAAAAAAAGAGAACCTTGAGAACCTTTTCTATGGTTCAAAGAAAATTAGGGAGATTCTGACAGCCATGAATTTATTTGACTTATGGAGAACAAGATTTCCCTCACAAGAAGATTACATTTGTTTCTCAAAGAGATTTAACACTTATTCGAGAATAGATTACATCTTGGGAGATGGTGTCATCTTAAATACCGTGGATACAAATATTGGTATAAGTGCTATATCGGACCAGGCTCCGCTAGTATTAATATTCAAAACAACTGGAAATTATATAAAATGTAGTAACTGGAAAATGGAATAAATTTTGCTAAGAGATAAAATAAAGTTAGATGAGGTTAAAAAACTCTTAATAGAATATCTGAAAATGAATACAAGATCAGCATCATCAGCATCTCTTCTTTGGTGCTCGCTGAAGGCATACACCAGGGGCATATTTATAGCTAAGGCATCGAAATTAAAAAGAGAAAGAGGTAAAAAACGTAGAACTTTATATATTGAATTAGAAGAACAACAAAGACTCAATAAAAAAATCTGCAAATGGAGAAATGGGGAAGGAGATTGATATAATTATTAAACAACAGATAAAAAAGATTGAACAATATAAACTGGACAGATTAATTTGGAAGATGCAAGTAAATAAATATGCTATGGGAGATAAGACTGGCAAATATTTGGCAAACAAAATGAAAAAACAAAGAATATGCAGTTCTATTCAGGAGATGAGAGGAGAGGATGGTATGTTACATCAGCACCCTAAAGAAATAGGGAATATTTTCTATTAGTATTTCTATCAGTATTATTCCAAGCTTTATAATTTGGAAATCCAAAATGAGTTAAATAAACCAGAAGTAAGTGAAATAGAGGAATTTCTTCGTGATATTAACCTCCCCAGAGTCTCTGAAGCAGAACTGGGTATTCTAAATAAAAACATAACCGAAAAGGAAGTAGAGGACGTGATAAAAAGTAGTAAAAACAATAAGGCACCTGGCATAGATGCTTTGGACAACCTTTTCTATCAAACATTTTTAGATATATTGAAAGCCCCCTTAGTTAACATGTTTAACGAGATAAAAAACAGCGGGAATACTCTAGCTGAGATGACAAACCAAAAATTATAGATATATTGAAAGAGGGCAATTAATAAATTATGATTTGAAAATATATTCAAAAATTTTAACAAAAAGGCTTGATCCAATAATTAATAGACTTGTCCATCCAGATCAAGTAGGGTTTGTTAGGTCGTGCCAAGGATGTGATAACATCAGGAGTCTAATAAATCTTCTCTCATTCGGTGTTAATAAAAGAGTTCCCATGCTGGCCCTGTCTTTAGACGCTGAAAAAGCGTTCAACAGGGTTAGCTGGAATTTCCTACAAATTGTACTTCAGAAGTATGGAATGAGTGATTTTGCCAGTAAAGCAATCAAAGCTATCTACAGCAATCCTATAGCAAAAATTATGGGTACAAACTCTGAGACAAGTTACTTTTGCATTACAAATGGAACGAGACAGGGTGTCCCCTGTCTCCATTGTCGTTTATCCTCTTTATCGAACCATTTAATGAAAAAAATAAGAATGACAAAAGATATTAGAGGGGTTAAAATTGGCATCAGGGAATATAAAACAACCATATATGCGGATGATATGATTGTTACCCTAACAGACCCTGAAAAATCATTGTTCAATTTGGATAAACTGCTGAGTGAGTTTAGTAGAATCTCATATTTCAAGGTTAATAGACAAAAAACAGATATTATCACCAGGGGCCTATCCCCAGAAAAAAAAGCGAAGTTAAAAGATCTTTATCGCTATAATTGGAATGCTAAAGAAATAAATCACTTGGGTATATGCCTCTCTTTTGATCTAAAAAACATCTTAAAAATTATTTGGTTAATATACCGTATTTTTCGCCCTATAAGGCAGATAAGACGCACCTAGTTTTTAGAGGAGGAAAACAAGAAAAAAAAATCTGAATCAAACACAAATACACTTTACACACAGATACACACCTACATTACACACAAATATATATATATATATATATATATATATATATATATATATATATATATATATATAGATACACATACATACATATACATACACACATAAATATACATACACATACATACATATATACACACACATACATATCCATATACTGCAGCATTTGGGAGCATATGGGAGCCCTTGACCCTCCCTGACCGTACTGATCCTCCCTGACCCCCCTGATCCTCACCTTTCTTCTGATCTCTGCCATCTTGATCTCACCCCAGCGCTTCCTACCAGCACTCCTCGTGTACTGCAGCGTTGCGTGTGTGACGTCACTAGGACGCACCGGCCGACGCGATGCTGGTAGGAAGCGCTGGGGTGAGATCAAGAGGACAGAGGCAGTTTGAAAAGGTATATTCGCCGTATAAGACGCACCAACTTTCCTCCCCCAGTTTTGGGGAAGAACAAGTGCGTCTTATACGGCGAAAAATACGGTACATAGAATTTTATTAAGGACTCTGACAGATTGGAGATTGATCCATCTTTCATGGTCAGCAAGAATTGTGGTAATTAAAATGATAGCTATTACCAGAATAACTTATATTTTCAGATCAATACCGGAGGTACCTCCTGAATATTGGTTAAAAAAATTTCAACGAGATATAGATTCTTACATATTACTGGGGAAAAAAAGCTAGAATTTCTGGAGAGGTCACCAAGAGGAGGATTGAGGCTGGGGGGCTTGCTACCCCATGCATAAAGGATATCTATACTGCAATTGCGCTATCTCAAATCCCCATGCATAAAGGATATCTATACTGCAATTGCGCTATCTCAAATTATACAGTGGAGTACACCTTCATTAACTACTAACTGGAAACAAATGGAGGAGGACTTCTTGGAGAAGATTCCTATCCATTTATTAATATGGATTCCAAATTTGGAGGAAGTAAAAAATAGTTTCCTTCCAATGAATACTAAGTCCTTGCTTAAGTTCTGGATGAAAATTAAGACTAAAATGAAATTATCAGAGTATCCCTCACTGGGTACTCCAATAGAAAATATTGAAAGCGAGTCAAGGGAACGTTTGTATAGAAACTTGGAAAGAGAAAGTTATTAATTCTATAAATGACCTTTATGAAGGAGGAGTACTACTCAGCTGGCCAAAAATTCAGGTTAAGTATAAACTAAATAAAAATATGTGGTTGCAAATCATGTCTATTCAGAACTCCCTAAAACAGAGGATTTAAAAAAAAATATGAAACCTCTAGCTATATTTGAACTATTTATATATAATAAAAATACCACCTACAGAATATCAAAATGACAAATGATTCTCTCCTTAAATGAATAAAGACTTAAAACAGCTGGTATGATAAATTGGGAGAAAAATGGGAGATTTAATAGTTCTATTGAAGAATGGTTGAAAACTATAAAAATTGTTAAAGAATCTGCCAGGTCCTCTGCCTATTTTGAATTATATTTTAAAATTGTTAACATGTGGCACTATACACCAGAATCTATTAACACATTTTCAAAAAAGGATATTACATTGTGCTGGAAAGAATGTGGGTTAAGGGCCGATACTTTATATGTCAGGTGGGAATGCACTAAATTGAAATCTTTTTGGAGGAAATGTACTGTTTGGTTAACAGATGTATTTGAGGAGGAGACCCCTGTAATTTAGAAATTATAATACTGCATTTACATCTGAAATAAATATTTCCGAAATATTACTCTGTTATCCCATATTCTATTGGTAATTAAGTGGATGATATGCACATTTTGGAAATTAAATACAATGACCTCAGTTCCAGAAATAATTAGATTTATTATAAGAAATAGAGAATTTTATTCAATTCAAGAATACTTTGTTAAAAAAAAAAGAAGGGTCTGTCAACCCAATGCTATATTATTATTATTTATATCGCGCCAACATATTCCATAGCGTTGTACCGGGGTTCTGTACATGGCAAAAAAACAAACTTAAACACCTTATAAAAAATGGAGGGCCCTGTTTTTGAGCTTATAATCAAATGTGCATAGTGCTTGTTTCCAAAGCATGGACACATGATTGGAAACTCGCAAACTTACAATCTAAGGGTTTAGGAGTGATACAAGAGGGTGACAAATGCAAAATGGCAACATGAATACAACTTGTTTAGTCAATTGGAGGGGTCTGTGTGTTGTACTGTAGAGTGTGTTTGTGAGTGTTATTAAGCTGTGGAGCGTGCAGTTGTAATTATACAGTCTGAAGGTGATAATCATTTTTAAACAGGTGTGTTTTTAGTAATGTTTTTAAAGGTTTTGAGGCAGGAAGATAATATAATAATATATGGGATAGGTATAAGGAAAAAACTGAGAAGTAAAGAAAGAGGAAGGGAAAAAGAAGGAATTGGAAGGAAAGAGCTAGAGACAAGAATTAGGAAAGAAAGAAAGAAAAGATAGGGAAAAGGAAAGAGAAGTAAATGTAGTTCTATACCTTAAGACACTGCCATCTGCATAATAGAAGAATATCCTCTAGTTAATAAAGCTAGTGTCTTTCTTTTATAAGATGTATTGATGTTAATCCATCTTGCTATGACTTTTTGTTTGCTTGTTTTGGAAGATTTTTGTTGTTCCGCTGTTTTATGTATTATGTATGTTTTGTATGAAATAATAAAAATGAATTAAAGGAAAAAAATAAATAAATAAATGTAAATGTATAATTTAATACAGAGTATTGATTTAGGGAGTATTGATTCGCTAGTTAATGGGGTCAGAAAGGAATTAATTTCTTCCCCCTCTTTGATACAATTGGCTATGTTTCAATGGGGGTTTATGGTTTGCCTTCCTTTGGATTCAATACCTATGTGGTTTACCAGTAGTTTAAAGAAAAGTTGAATGTTACAAAGCATTATGTAATTGTTGCAAATACTTATTCACAGAAAGTTTACATATTCTTATGTTACTCATCATACCTATGAATTCAAAATGTTAGTATTGTTAAAAAAAAAAATGCTTCAAGATTGTTTAAAATATAAGTTGCATGTTACAAAGTTGGATGTAATGGTTTACCAGATGTATTCATCACAACTTCTTATATTGTTCTTCCATATATGACCATTAAAATACTTAATATTGAACAAAAAAATATTGTTTACATGTTGGTGAAATACAAGTTGAAAGCTAAAGAAATAAAACGTTTTATTAAAACCTACTAGTCTAATTCATATAGAATGACCTTCATGGAACGTATTTCTTGGCACAGAATGGCAGGATTGTGATAATAGTGCTGGAAATGGACCATTTCTCTTCAATTCTAGTCCAAGTTTACTTTCATTTAGTCAATGTTCTTCAGTCTTAAAATAATTTCTTGCTCCTTATTTAATGCAGACAAAGTATCTTGGATCTGCACAGTTACTTGCATCGTACTTCTTATTAGCAGAATTCATTGTTGCACAATCCATATTTGTGTGATCATCGATTCTAGAGGAAGCAGAGAACATTCTGGTTAGTTGTCTCCATAATGCATCGTGCCACTAGAACAGGGGTCACCAAACTCGGTCCTGGAGGGCCGAACCCAGGCCTGGATTTGAGGATTTCCTTTTTGTGCACAGGTGAGTCAATCAGGATGACTGAAGAAGCAATAGTCTCACCTGTTTGCAGCAAGGATATCCACAAATCCAGGCCTGGGTGCGGCCCTCCAGGACCAAGTTTGGTGACCCCTGCACTAGAATGTGTATATGAAGAGTCAGTGCTGTCTGGTACCTTTCTTCATCATTCCTAGCAGTAACCCCCTAAATCAGTGGTGGGTAACTTCCCATGCAGCCCCCAGCCTGTTCTCTGAAGTGGGAAAGCATTTCCTTTTCAACACTACACACTTTATTTTATTTCCTCACACATAACTCACTCTAGTGTCGCTCAACACTTATTACCTATATTTCTATTAGCAATTAATCCAACTTTACCTATTTCCCTACAATACTTTTACCATTTTCAAAGCATAAATAAATAGGATAAAACACATTGAGTAAGTGGCTGCCTCTTACGGTCCTAGAATCATAAATGGGATATGAGTGGGCTTTAATAAAATGCACCCCCTCCAATGTAACTTTCTCTTTATCACAGTGCAGTGTCTGAAAAAGAGCAGAGACTAGAAAGAAGATTCATAAGGACTTCTAGGACTCACAAATTACTGTTTATTATACTGATATATACGGGTTACTGTTAATTTCCGTAGCCATGAGTACCGTACACCATTTAGCAAGTCATGGTAGACATATATCTGAGAGAGACAAAACCAGACTTGTTAAGTTATAGTGCAGACACCGACTGGGAATTTAAAATATAGGTATTTAATAATAAAAAAACTGGTTTGGATTTGCTCACATTTTATTTAAGACTTAACACTAACTGAGGATTTCTATCATGTTATCAGAATTTATTTTGACCCTACCACATCCCCTCACATGTTTTGTACTCCTTAATACTACGGCCCTAACATTATTCTGGTTTCCTCTTCTCTCACATCTTGTGTAGAGACCTGCACACCTGACCGATCAGTACATTATTTATGACTGTTATTGAAAGTTTGTTCTTCTCACTATAAGGTCTGCGAGGGCCCTGCATACTTACTGTTCATTGGCTTTTTGCAAATCACCCAACCAATACCAGCTCCCGTTCTTCCTCTGTAAGCCACACCAGTAATTGTCAGAATATTTGAAGAAACGTTTTACATTTTCCTGTGATGGGTATAAAAGAAAAAAAAAATCTCACTGTCTGAGACACTTAGCAGAACAGACTAGAAAACTACAGGGATTTGCTTATAAATTGTTGTATAGAAAGAAATAATATCAGAGAAATAACAACAAATAAGTTCATATTAAGACATTCAAAAGTACCCCTTACACATTCATTTTCTTATCCATCCTCTCCGTTTCATCATTCCCTGTATTGGTTGCCTGTAAATATATCACATTATATCTACTTTGCTGTTTAGTCATTCAGTCGTGTCCAACCCTTCTTGGCCTTATAAACTGCAGCATGCCAGGCACATCTGTTAGCCACTGCCCGCCCCCTCAGGCTCATGCCCTCGTCTATCCATCTCCGCCTCTGTCGTCCCCTTCTTGTGTCTTCAATCTTTCCCAGCATCAGGGTCTTTTCTAGGGAATCTTGTCTTCTCATGATATGGCCAAAATACTTCATCTTCAGTTTGTCTCAATTTCCTGTAGTATTTATTGGATCTTCTTGCAGTCCAAAGGACCAAGTCATTTTCATCAACACCACAATTCAAAGACATAAATTCTACAGCGCTCAGACTTTATGGTGCAGCTCTCACATCCGTATGTTACTACTGGGATCTTTGTGAATATAGTCATATAGCTTTAATTTTCAATAGCTTGTCCAGAGTTGCCATAGCTTTCTTCCTAGAAGCTGTCTTAATTCCTTGGCTGCAGACACCATCTGGAGCCCGGGAAAATAAAATCCCAGACTTTGCAAGTGTGCAACCAAACAATTTCGTTCTTTTGGCTTTCATCATTGGTAATGGATCAAAGTCTTCTGTCATTCTTTCACCCACCATTTGTGACACATGAAACCTAACATCATTACCTATGACTTTACATCAAATCTATACCGGACGTGTGCAAGTGTGGGTGAAATCTACATTTGTTATAAATGAAGCTCACCTTTATCTGTTTATCTTTGAGCACAGCAAGTTGGGCTCCATGTTGAAGGCAGAAGTCCCGGCTGGAGGTCCAGTTTAGACGTTCTTCAGAGAAGTAGTAATCCATCCCTTTATACTTAAGCCAATCATCAAAAGGTGTTTTTGTCTTCGGATCTACAATACAAAAAAAGTAAATTTAAGGCTTTCATATTGTGCAGTTACAGTTTATGTTGACAGTCTGCAGTGTATAAACACAAGAGGATACAATGGGCGCTATCAATCTGAACATAACTAGGATAAAGTATTAACAGTAAATTGGAGAAAAGTTGTAGAATAAGCCATAAATTAATCAGTTCATAGTCCAGAGTCCCAAATTGACAAGTCCATCAAGTGATATTTTCCAAAGAAGAATCTCCACATGTCCAGTCTATTCTAGTTGGTACAATATTGCAAGATATGTCAGTTGTCAAAAGCACTGGATACAAGGGGAGAGGGGGAGAAGAGAATGACCAATGATGTAGTATAAAACAAGGTTTAGTCATGTCCAGCTCTGTGCTTATCTATAAAGTTTTCTTGGCAAAGATACTGCAGTAGGTTGCCAGTTCCTTTTCCATTGGACCAAGATATGTCTGACTTGTCTGCTATGACTTGCCCATCTTTGGTGACCCTACATTGTATAGCTCACAGCTTTATTGAGGTAAAACTAGCCCCTTCACCAAGAGTACCCAAGTAGCATCTAAATGAAGGACCTCCTCTGCATTTGAATATTAACCCCATCCTTTATAGACCCCTGCGGCACCTAACGTATTAACCAATGCCGTGGGTGTCCCTAAATGATCCTGGCATCTAAATAAACTGCTGCCACTGGAGTCATATAAGGACCCCCATGGCACCTAATAAATTAAACCTATAGGGAGGTTTTTGAGAAGGGAAGGGGAGAGTGAGTGAGTATGGGGAAAGGGATCCCTGGGGATTCCCTTCACTATATGTATAGATGGATGGAATTCTCATTAATGTGACTGTCCTTGTGCTCAGTGATATTACCCAGAATCCTAAGCCTTGTAACTTTATGAGATGTGGGTGGGCTCAGTAAAATTACAGCTGGGGAGCATTGAATCAACATGTAACATTGCTGGAAAGCGCTTCCGCAGCCAATATGGCGTTGCAAAGAAGTTAGAATAGGGTTCTCGGTCACTGTACAAATCTGTTTAACATGTCTAGGAGTGAAAGAGATGGCTCTAAAGCTGGGAAAGTTTGAAGGCACACAAGGAAGAGGATGGATAGAGGAGGTAATTGAAGCAATGAGATTGATGGAGCTCTGAGGGGTAGTGGATGACTGTTTCTGGCGTGCTGCGATCCATAGGGTCACAGAGAATCAGATACGACTAAACAAGGAGTAACAGCAGTAGCATATTTCTTGGAACACCAGTTCACCATGGCGAATATAAAACGATAGCTGGTGCACCTGTCAATCTTTATTTAAACCAATCAGAGTGTGATTTTGGGGTGTATCCCATCCTGATTGGCTCACACATTGATGCCTTCTGATTGGATGAAAAAGCTGTGTATCAAATTTCAACCAATCAGAAGCCGCCAATGACAATTTTTCTACTGGAAAACTCTGTAGGAGGCTCATTAGTGTTGGGGAGGTCCGCAAGTGCAGATCGCCGTTAGAGCACGGATTGTTCCAGGGCCCAGCCGGGGCAGAAGAGGTGGAGGCCCGGGACATCGCGAGGAGGTAAGTACAATGTACAGTGGATATAAAAAGTCTACACACCCCTGTTAAAATATCAGGTTTCTGTGCTGTAAAAAAATGACAAAGATAAATCATTTCAGAACTTTTTCCACCTTTAATGTGACCTATAAACTGTACAACTCAATTGAAAAACAGAAATCTTTTAGGTGGAAGAAAAAAAAAAAAAAGATAAATAATGTGTTTGCAGAAGTCTGCACACCCTCTTATAACTGGGGATGTAGCGGTGTTCAGAATTAAGAAATCACATTCCAAATCGTGTTAAATAGGAGTCAGCATACACCTGCCATCATTTAAAGTGCCTCTGATTAACCCCAAATAAAGTTCAGCTGCTCTAGTTGGTCTTTCCTGAAATTTTCTTAGTCGCATCCCACAGCAAAAGCCATGGTCCACAGAGAGCTTCCAAAGCATCAGAGGGATCTCATTGTTAAAAGGTATCAGTCAGGAGAAGGGTACAAAAGAATTTCCAAGGCATTAGATATATCACGGAACACCGTGAAGACAGTCATCATCAAGTGGAGAAAATATGGCACAACAGTGACATTACCAAGAACTGGAGCTCCCTCCAAAATTGATGAAAAGACAAGAAGAAAACTGGTCTGGGAGGCTACCAAGAGGCCTACAGCAACATTAGAGGAGCTGCAGGAATATCTGGCAAGTACTGGCTGCGTGGTACATGTGACAACAATCTCCTGTATTCTTCATATGTCTGGGCTATGGGGTAGAGTGGCAAGACGAAAGCCTTTTCTTATGAAGAAAAACATCCAAGCCAGGCTACATTTTGCAAAAACACATCTGAAGTCTCCCAAAAGCATGTGGGAAAAGGTGTTATGGTCTGATGAAACCAAGGTTGAACCTTTTGGCCATAATTCCAAAAGATATGTTTGGCGCAAAAACAACACTGCACGTCACCAAAAGAACACCATACCCACAGTGAACCATGGTGGTGGCAGCGTCATGCTTTGGGGCTGTTTTTCTTCAGCTGGAACTGGGGCCTTAGTTAAGATAGAGGGAATTATGAACAGTTCCAAATACCAGTCAATATTGGCACAAAACCTTCAGGCTTCTGCTAGAAAGCTGAACATGAAGAGGAACTTCATCTTTCAGCATGACAACGACCCAAAGCATACATCCAAATCAACAAAGGAATGGCTTCACCAAAAGTAGATTAAAGTTTTAGAATGGCCCAGCCAGAGCCCAGACCTGAATCCGATTGTGATCTGAAGAGGGCTGTGCCCAGGAGATGCCCTCGCAATCTGACAGATTTGGAGTGTTTTTGCAAAGAAAAGTGGGCAAATCTTGCCAAGTCAAAATGTGCCATGCTGATAGACTCATACCCAAAAAGACTGAGTGCTGTAATAAAATCAAAAGGTGCTTCAAAAAAGTATTAGTTTAAGGGTGTGCATACTTATGCAACCATATTATTTTAGTTTTTTTCTTCCCTCTACCTAAAAGATTTCAGTTTGTTTTTCAATTGAGTTGTACAGTTTATAGGTCACATTGAAGGTGGAAAAAGTTCTGAAATTATTTATCTTTGTCTCATTTTTTTACAGCACAGAAACCTGACATTTTAACAGGGGTGTGTAGACTTTTTATATCCACTGCATATTATGTTTATTTTATGTTTATATGTACGTTGTACTAATGTAACTTTTTTTTTTTTTAAACAGGGGCCGCGCCTTGCTGGAAAGGCGAGTAGAATATTTAGAATGTTTATTTATTGTATGTAAATGTGTTGTATATATATATATATATATATATATATATATATATATATATATATATATATATATATATATATATAGTGTTGTATTGTATGTATTCCCTTTGCAGGTGTGTAATTTTTTTTTCTTCTGTAGTGCGGGGGGGGGGGGGGGGGGGGGGGGGGGGGGGGGGGGGGGGGGGGGGGGGGGGGGGGGGGGGGGGGGGGGGGGGGGGGGGGGGGGGGGGGGGGGGGGGGGGGGGGGGGGGGGGGGGGGGGGGGGGGGGGGGGGGGGGGGGGGGGGGGGGGGGGGGGGGGGGGGGGGGGGGGGGGGGGGGGGGGGGGGGGGGGGGGGGGGGGGGGGGGGGCGGGGGGGGGGGGGTGGGCGGGCCG
>CM050165.1:446916737-447111737 GCA_027410445.1 Discoglossus pictus | reverse complement strand
CTCCTCTGCTCCCATGAGCTCCTCTCCCTCCTCCAGTCACTATCTCACCTTCCTTGCTCTCCTCTCCTCTGCTCCCATGAGCTCCTCTCCCTCCTCCAGTCACTATCTCACCTTCCCTGCTCTCCTCTCCTCTCCTCTGCTCCCATGAGCTCCTCTCCCTCCTCCAGTCACCATCTCACCTTCCTTGCTCTCCTCTCCTCTGCTCCCATGAGCTCCTCTCCCTCCTCCAGTCACCATCTCACCTTCCCTGCTCTCCTCTTCTCTCCTCCTCCCATGAGCTCCTCTCCCTCCTCCAGTCACTATCTCACCTTCCTTGCTCTCCTCTCCTCTGCTCCCATGAGCTCCTCTCCCTCCTCCAGTCACTATCTCACCTTCCCTGCTCTCCTCTCCTCTCCTCTGCTCCCATGAGCTCCTCTCCCTCCTCCAGTCACTATCTCACCTTCCCTGCTCTCCTCTCCTCTGCTCCCATGAGCTCCTCTCCCTCCTCCAGTCACCATCTCACCTTCCTCGCTCTCCTCTCCTCTGCTCCCATGAGCTCCTCTCCCTCCTCCAGTCACTATCTCACCTTCCTTGCTCTCCTCTCCTCTGCTCCCATGAGCTCCTCTCCCTCCTCCAGTCACCATCTCACCTTCCCTGCTCTCCTCTCCTCTGCTCCCATGAGCTCCTCTCCCTCCTCCAGTCACCATCTCACCTTCCCTGCTCTCCTCTCCTCTGCTCCCATGAGCTCCTCTCCCTCCTCCAGTCACCATCTCACCTTCCTCGCTCTCCTCTCCTCTGCTCCCATGAGCTCCTCTCCCTCCTCCAGTCACTATATCACCTTCCTCGCTCTCCTCTCCTCTGCTCCCATGAGCTCCTCTCCCTCCTCCAGTCACCATCTCACCTTCCTTGCTCTCCTCTCCTCTGCTCCCATGAGCTCCTCTCCTTCCTCCAGTCACCATCTCACCTTCCCTGCTCTCCTCTTCTCTGCTCCCATGAGCTCCTCTCCCTCCTCCAGTCACCATATCACCTTCCCTGCTCTCCTCTCCTCTGCTCCCATGATCTCATCTCCCTACTCCAGTCACCATCTCACCTTCCTCGCTCTCCTCTCCTCTGCTCCCATGAGCTCCTCTCCCTCCTCCAGTCACCATCTCACCTTCCTCGCTCTCCTCTCCTCTGCTCCCATGAGCTCCTCTCCCTCCTCCAGTCACCATCTCACCTTCCCTGCTCTCCTCTCCTCTGCTCCCATGAGCTCCTCTCCCTCCTCCAGTCACCATCTCACCTTCCCTGCTCTCCTCTTCTCTGCTCCCATGAGCTCCTCTCCCTACTCCAGTCACTATCTCATCCCCTCCCTAACACTCACAAGCAAAAACAGCCCTGTAAGTCCCAGTCCCATCTTCTCTCCCTCTCACTCCTCCTTCTCCTGGCTGCGGGAGATATTTCCCCTAACCCAGGTCATTCACTCATCTCCACTCGCTGTCTGCCACGTTCTGCTTCAAGGCCAGCAAACACCCGTAACACCCAGAATCTGATATCCATCACATGTCAAACCCTCTACTCTACCTTTCTCCTGTGACCTCTGAAACTCACGATCTATCTGCAATAAACTCACTTTCACTCACGACTTATTCACTACAAACTCCCTCAATCTACTGGCTCTCACTGAAACCTGGCTCTCATCCTCAGACACTGCCTCCCCTGCAGCGCTCTCTAACGGTGGTTTTAACCTCAGCCACTCACCTAGACCGGGGAACAAACAAGATGGTGGTGTGGGTGTATTGCTTTCCACTCGCTGTACATTTCACCTCATACCCCCTGTCCCATCCCTCCATTTCCCATCCTTTGAAGTTCATACAATCCGCCTCTTCTCACCTTTCTCTCTATGTGTAGCTGTGATCTATAGCCCCCCAGGCACTCCCTCTCAATTTCGTGATCACTTTTCTGCCTGGCTCCCTCACTTTCTCTCCTCCAATATTCCTTCCCTGGTACTTGGAGATTTTAACATTGCTGTTGACTCTCCCACCTCCCCAGCAGCAGCCAAACTGCTCACACTCACCTCTTTCCTTGGCCTCTCACAACTAACAGATTCTTCTACTCATCATGCTGGACATTCTCTTGAACTTATCTTCACCAATCTCAGCACAGCCTCCAACCCAGTCATTCACCCACTCCCTATATCTGACCATCACTTACTTACCCTTAACCTCACTTCTTCTTCCTCCCACCACCCCTCTCCTACCCCTGCCACCATCACGAACAGAAACCTGCGAGCACTTGACCCTACTCAGCTCTCCATTAATATCCAACCCCTTCTCAGCCCCATCACCAACCTCAACTGCCCTGACACTGCCACCTCACTTTACAACTCTACTCTCTCTTCCATCCTTGACACCCTCGCCCCCATAACCACACGAAGACGCCCTTGCTCTCTTCCACAACCTTGGCACACAACTCAAACACGATACATCCAGAAATGCTCCCGCACCGCTGAACGACCATGGAGGAAATCACGCACCTCTGCAGACTTCCTCCACTACAAATTTATGTTAAGCTCCTACTCCTCTGCCCTCAACCTCGCCAAACACTACTACTTCACTTCACTAATTTCAACCCTATCCTCTAACCCAAAGCGTCTGTTCGCAACATTCAAAACTCTCCTCCACCCACCACCTCCTCTCATCCCTTCCTCTCTCACAGCTGAAGACTTTGCCAACCATTTTATTCATAAAATCGAAAATATCCGCAATGAACTCTCATCTCACAGTGGCTCACTCACTCTACCGTCTCAACTATCCAACCACACCCACTCTTCTCCCTCTCTCTATCTCCCCCCCTCTCTCTCTATCTCCCCCCTCTCTCTCTCCCCCCTCTCTCTCTCCCCCCTCTCTCTCTCCCCCCTCTCTCTCTCCCCCCTCTCTCTCTTTCCCCTCTCTCTCTCTCCCCTCTCTCTCTCCCCCTCTCTCTCTCCCCCCCTCTCTCTCCCCCCCTCTCTCTCTCCCCCCCCCTCTCTCCCCTCTCTCCCCCCTCTCTCTCTCTCCCCCCCTCTCTGTCTCACCTCCCCCTCTCTCTCCCCCTCTCTCTTTCTCCCCCCCCCTCTCTCTTTCTCTCTCCCCCCCTCTCTTTCTCTCTCTATCTCCCCCCCCTCTCTCTCTTTCTCCCCCCCCCTCTCTCTCTATCTCCCCCCCCTCTCTCTCTATCTCCCCCCCTCTCTCTCTCCCCCTCTCTCTCTCCCCCCCTCTCTCTCTCCCCCCCTCTCTCTCCCCCCCTCTCTCTCTCCCCCCTCTCTCTCTCCCCCCCTCTCTCTCTCCCCCCTCTCTCTCTCCCCCCTCTCTCTCTCCCCCCTCTCTCTCTCCCCCCTCTCTCTCTCCCCCCTCTCTCTCTATCTCCCCCCTCTCTCTATCTCCCCCCTCTCTCTATCTCCCCCTCTCTCTCTATCTCCCCCCTCTCTCTCTATCTCCCCCCTCTCTCTCTATCTCCCCCCTCTCTCTATCTCCCCTCTCTCTCTCTATCTCCCCCCCTCTCTCTCTCTATCTCCCCCCCTCTCTCTCTCTATCTCCCCCCCTCTCTCTCTCTCTATCTCCCCCCCTCTCTCTCTCTCTATCTCCCCCCCTCTCTCTCTCTCTATCTCCCCCCCTCTCTCTCTCTCTATCTCCCCCCCTCTCTCTCTCTATCTCCCCCCCTCTCTCTCTCTATCTCCCCCCCTCTCTCTCTCTATCTCCCCCCCTCTCTCTCTCTATCTCCCCCCCTCTCTCTCTCTATCTCCCCCCCTCTCTCTCTCTATCTCCCCCCCTCTCTCTCTCTATCTCCCCCCCTCTCTCTCTCTATCTCCCCCCCTCTCTCTCTCTATCTCCCCCCCTCTCTCTCTCTATCTCCCCCCCTCTCTCTCTCTATCTCCCCCCCTCTCTCTCTCTATCTCCCCCCCTCCTCTCTCTATCTCCCCCCCCTCTCTCTCTCTATCTCCCCCCCCCTCTCTCTCTCTATCTCCCCCCCCTCTCTCTCTCTATCTCCCCCCCCTCTCTCTCTCTATCTCCCCCCTCCTCTCTCTCTCTATCTCCCCCCCCTCTCTCTCTCTATCTCCCCCTCCTCTCTCTCTCTATCTCCCCCCCCTCTCTCTCTCTATCTCCCCCCCCTCTCTCTCTCTATCTCCCCCCCCTCTCTCTCTCTATCTCCCCCCCCTCTCTCTCTCTATCTCCCCCCCCTCTCTCTCTCTATCTCCCCCCCCTCTCTCTCTCTATCTCCCCCCCCTCTCTCTCTCTATCTCCCCCCCCTCTCTCTCTCTATCTCCCCCCCCTCTCTCTCTCTATCTCCCCCCCCTCTCTCTCTCTATCTCCCCCCCCTCTCTCTCTCTATCTCCCCCCCCTCTCTCTCTCTATCTCCCCCCCCTCTCTCTCTCTATCTCCCCCCCCTCTCTCTCTCTATCTCCCCCCCCTCTCTCTCTATCTCCCCCCCCTCTCTCTCTCTATCTCCCCCCCCTCTCTCTCTCTATCTCCCCCCCCTCTCTCTCTCTATCTCCCCCCCCTCTCTCTCTCTATCTCCCCCCCCTCTCTCTCTCTATCTCCCCCCCCTCTCTCTCTCTATCTCCCCCCCCTCTCTCTCTCTATCTCCCCCCCCTCTCTCTCTCTATCTCCCCCCCCTCTCTCTCTCTATCTCCCCCCCCTCTCTCTCTCTATCTCCCCCCCCTCTCTCTCTCTATCTCCCCCCCCTCTCTCTCTCTATCTCCCCCCCCTCTCTCTCTCTATCTCCCCCCCCTCTCTCTCTCTATCTCCCCCCCCTCTCTCTCTCTATCTCCCCCCCCTCTCTCTCTCTATCTCCCCCCCCTCTCTCTCTCTATCTCCCCCCCCTCTCTCTCTCTATCTCCCCCCCCTCTCTCTCTCTATCTCCCCCCCCTCTCTCTCTCTATCTCCCCCCCCTCTCTCTCTCTATCTCCCCCCCCTCTCTCTCTCTATCTCCCCCCCCTCTCTCTCTCTATCTCCCCCCCCTCTCTCTCTCTATCTCCCCCCCCTCTCTCTCTCTATCTCCCCCCCCTCTCTCTCTCTATCTCCCCCCCCTCTCTCTCTCTATCTCCCCCCCCTCTCTCTCTCTATCTCCCCCCCCTCTCTCTCTCTATCTCCCCCCCCTCTCTCTCTCTATCTCCCCCCCCTCTCTCTCTCTATCTCCCCCCCCTCTCTCTCTCTATCTCCCCCCCCTCTCTCTCTCTATCTCCCCCCCCTCTCTCTCTCTATCTCCCCCCCCTCTCTCTCTCTATCTCCCCCCCCTCTCTCTCTCTATCTCCCCCCCCTCTCTCTCTCTTTCTCTCTCTCTCTCTATCTCCCCCCCCCTCTCTCTCTCTATCTCCCCCCCCTCTCTCTCTCTATCTCCCCCCCCTCTCTCTCTCTATCTCCCCCCCCTCTCTCTCTCTATCTCCCCCCCTCTCTCTCTCTATCTCCCCCCCCTCTCTCTCTCTATCTCCCCCCCCTCTCTCTCTCTATCTCCCCCCCCTCTCTCTCTCTATCTCCCCCCCCTCTCTCTCTCTATCTCCCCCCCCTCTCTCTCTCTATCTCCCCCCCCTCTCTCTCTCTATCTCCCCCCCCTCTCTCTCTCTATCTCCCCCCCCTCTCTCTCTCTATCTCCCCCCCCTCTCTCTCTCTATCTCCCCCCCCTCTCTCTCTCTATCTCCCCCCCCTCTCTCTCTCTATCTCCCCCCCCTCTCTCTCTCTATCTCCCCCCCCTCTCTCTCTCTATCTCCCCCCCCTCTCTCTCTCTATCTCCCCCCCCTCTCTCTCTCTATCTCCCCCCCCTCTCTCTCTCTATCTCCCCCCCCTCTCTCTCTCTATCTCCCCCCCCTCTCTCTCTCTATCTCCCCCCCCTCTCTCTCTCTATCTCCCCCCCCTCTCTCTCTCTATCTCCCCCCCCTCTCTCTCTCTATCTCCCCCCCCTCTCTCTCTCTATCTCCCCCCCCTCTCTCTCTCTATCTCCCCCCCCTCTCTCTCTCTATCTCCCCCCCCTCTCTCTCTCTATCTCCCCCCCCTCTCTCTCTCTATCTCCCCCTCCTCTCTCTCTCTATCTCCCCCCCTCTCTCTCTCTATCTCCCCCCCCTCTCTCTCTCTATCTCCCCCCCCTCTCTCTCTCTATCTCCCCCCCCTCTCTCTCTCTATCTCCCCCCCCTCTCTCTCTCTATCTCCCCCCCCTCTCTCTCTCTATCTCCCCCCCCTCTCTCTCTCTATCTCCCCCCCCTCTCTCTCTCTATCTCCCCCCCCTCTCTCTCTCTATCTCCCCCCCCTCTCTCTCTCTATCTCCCCCCCCTCTCTCTCTCTATCTCCCCCCCCTCTCTCTCTCTATCTCCCCCCCCTCTCTCTCTCTATCTCCCCCCCCTCTCTCTCTCTATCTCCCCCCCCCTCTCTCTCTCTATCTCCCCCCCCTCTCTCTCTCTATCTCCCCCCCTCTCTCTCTCTATCTCCCCCCCCTCTCTCTCTCTATCTCCCCCCCCCTCTCTCTCTCTATCTCCCCCCCCCTCTCTCTCTCTATCTCCCCCCCCTCTCTCTCTCTATCTCCCCCCCCCTCTCTCTCTCTATCTCCCCCCCCCTCTCTCTCTCTATCTCCCCCCCCTCTCTCTCTCTATCTCCCCCCCCTCTCTCTCTCTATCTCCCCCCCCCTCTCTCTCTCTATCTCCCCCCCCTCTCTCTCTCTATCTCCCCCCCCCTCTCTCTCTCTATCTCCCCCCCCTCTCTCTCTCTATCTCCCCCCCCTCTCTCTCTCTATCTCCCCCCCCTCTCTCTCTCTATCTCCCCCCCCCTCTCTCTCTCTATCTCCCCCCCCCTCTCTCTCTCTATCTCCCCCCCCTCTCTCTCTCTATCTCCCCCCCCCTCTCTCTCTCTATCTCCCCCCCCCTCTCTCTCTCTATCTCCCCCCCCCTCTCTCTCTCTATCTCCCCCCCCTCTCTCTCTCTCTCTATCTCCCCCCCCCTGGCCGGCGTCAGTTTCTGCTCGCCAGACGGCGTCGGCAGCCAACGTTAGTTTATGTCTGCGGGAGCCTCTACAATCTCTAGTTTTGCACGCACTCCCCTTGGGGTCCTCTCCTCCATCAGTCTGTCCAGCTCTCTCCGGTCTCTCGCCTCTTTTCCCTCAGAGCTTTGGCTCACAGTGAGCTCAGTCTTTGTCGCACTCTCAAAAAACATTGTCAGACTCAGATTTTCGCCGCACAATGACGGCGGCCAACAAAGCTGTTTTTTGTAAAGTGCGACGACAATGTCGTTTTTTTCGCGTGCAACAAAATTTTTTGATTATATATATATATATATATAAATGAATATCTCACCCTAATAGCTAGCGAGGGTCACTTGATTTGGCCGTAAGAGGATCAACTTACTGATCATGGTCTTGTCCAATCCAACGAGCGGAGCCTTCTCAGTGTATTCCTGTAGCGCCTGGAAGAGAAATCATTTCTATTTAGGAAAATCCATCCACAATAAGCACTGTATCTATACTATATATATATATATATAATTACTTATAACAACAAAAGCTTTATTAGTATTATAGTCCAATCATAAAAAGAAAAAATATATGAACACAAAATCCAGTCCAAGCGCTTATCACTTAAATGATAAAATAAAAGAGAAAAAAAAAAGAGAAAAAAAAATTGTAGGAAAACTTTATTCAATAATGACAATAAACAGCGCCGCAATCTTGGGGTACAATACCCTATGCCATCAAAGGGGATCTCCTACCTGGAAGGTTCAACAGAGGCTGACTATTTAAATATTTAAATAATTGCTTTAATAAATGACTGGACACATGTAGAATAGAACTGTAGGGCAGAGACGAAATAATCACCAGATGAACTGCAAGAAATAACATTGTCACAAAGAGCCGCCTACAGCGTCTACTGAGTAACTTTAGTGAATTAAGCCAATTAGAAGGGAGAAAAGAACAACTATATACCTCTAAGATGAATGTAAATAGGAAAAGATTGTGGTAAAGATATTTCTGTCTAAGTCTGGTGGTTAGCAGCAAAGAATCGCTGAGACGTGAATCATTTTATCAAAATCACAACTTCACGGCTGCAGAAAGTAACAGAACTAAGTATAATAAGTGCTGATAAAACATAGGGTCTGAGATCTGGCATACGAGATAAGAATCACATAGGGTCTGATATGTGGCATACGAGATAAGAATCACATAGGGTCTGAGATTTGGCATACGAGATAAGAATCACATAGGGTCTGAGATCTGGCATACGAGATAAGAATCACATAGGGTCTGAGATCTGGCATACGAGATAAGAATCACATAGGGTCTGAGATCTGGCATACGAGATAAGAATCACATAGGGTCTGAGATCTGGCATACGAGATAAGAATCACATAGGATCTGAGATCTGGCATACGAGATAAGAATCACATAGGGTCTGAGATCTGGCATACGAGATAAGAATCACATAGGGTGCGATATCTGGCATACGAGATAAGAATCACATAGAGTCTGAGATCTGGCATACGAGATAAGAATCACATAGGGTCTGAGATCTGGCATACGAGATAAGAATCACATAGGGTCTGATATGTGGCATACGAGATAAGAATCACATAGGGTCTGAGATCTGGCATACGAGATAAGAATCACATAGGGTCTGAGATCTGGCATACGAGATAAGAATCACATAGGGTCTGAGATCTGGCATACGAGATAAGAATCACATAGGGTCTGAGATCTGGCATACGAGATAAGAATCACATAGGGTCTGAGATCTGGCATACGAGATAAGAATCACATAGGATCTGAGATCTGGCATACGAGATAAGAATCACATAGGGTCTGAGATCTGGCATACGAGATAAGAATCACATAGGGTGCGATATCTGGCATACGAGATAAGAATCACATAGAGTCTGAGATCTGGCATACGAGATAAGAATCACATAGGGTCTGAGATCTGGCATACAAGATAAGAATCACATAGGGTCTGAGATCTGGCATACGAGATAAGAATCACATAGAGTCTGAGATCTGGCATACGAGATAAGAATAACATAGAGTCTGAGATCTGGCATACGAGATAAGAATCACATAGGGTCTGAGATCTTGCATACGAGATAAGAATCACATAGAGTCTGAGATCTGGCATACAAGATAAGAATCACAAAGGGTCTGAGATCTGGCATACGAGATAAGAATCACATAGAGTCTGAGATCTGGCATACGAGATAAGAATCACATAGGGTCTAAGATCTGGCATACGAGATAAGAATCACATAGGGTCTGAGATCTGGCATACAAGATAATAATCACATAGGGTCTGAGACTTGGCATACGAGATAAGAATCACATAGGGTCTGAGATCTGGCATACAAGATAATAATCACATAGGGTCTGAGATCTGGCATACGAGATAAGAATCACATAGAGTCTGAGATCTGGCATACGAGATAAGAATCACATAGGGTCTGAGATCTGGCATACGAGATAAGAATCACATAGGGTCTGAGATCTGGCATACGAGATAAGAATCACATAGGGTCTGAGATCTGGCATACAAGATAATAATCACATAGGATCTGAGACTTGGCATACGAGATAAGAATCACATAGGGTCTGAGATCTGGCATACGAGATAAGAATCACATAGGGTCTGAGATCTGGCATACGAGATAAGAATCACATAGGGTCTGAGATCTGGCATACAAGATAATAATCACATAGGATCTGAGACTTGGCATACGAGATAAGAATCACATAGAGTCTGAGATCTGGCATACGAGATAAGAATCACATAGGGTCTGAGATCTGGCATACGAGATAAGAATCACATAGAGTCTGACATCTGGCATTCAAGATAAGAATCACATAGAGTCTGAGATCTGGCATACGAGATAAGAATCACATAGGGTCTGAGATCTGGCATACGAGATAAGAATCACATAGAGTCTGACATCTGGCATTCAAGATAAGAATCACATAGGGTCTGAGATCTGGCATACAAGATAAGAATCACATAGGGTCTGAGATCTGGCATACAAGATAAGAATCACATAGAGTCTGAGATCTGGCATTCAAGATAAGAATCACATAGAGTCTGAGATCTGGCATACGAGATAAGAATCACATAGGGTCTGAGATCTGGCATACAAGATAAGAATCACATAGAGTCTGAGATCTGGCATTCAAGATAAGAATCACATAGAGTCTGAGATCTGGCATACGAGATAAGAATCACATAGGGTCTGAGATCTGGCATACAAGATAAGAATCACATAGAGTCTGAGATCTGGCATACGAGATAAGAATCACATAGGGTCTGAGATCTGGCATACAAGATAAGAATCACATAGGGTCTGAGATCTGGCATACGAGATAAGAATCACATAGAGTCTGAGATCTGGCATACGAGATAAGAATCACATAGGGTCTGAGATCTGGCATACGAGATAAGAATCACATAGGGTCTGAGATCTGGCATACGAGATAAGAATCACATAGAGTCTGAGATCTGGCATACAAGATAAGAATCACATAGGGTCTGAGATCTGGCATACAAGATAAGAATCACATAGGGTCTGAGATCTGGCATACGAGATAAGAATCACATAGAGTCTGAGATCTGGCATACGAGATAAGAATCACATAGAGTCTGAGATCTGGCATACGAGATAAGAATCACATAGGGTCTGAGATCTGGCATACGAGATAAGAATCACATAGGGTCTGAGATCTGGCATACGAGATAAGAATCACATAGAGTCTGAGATCTGGCATACGAGATAAGAATCACATAGGGTCGGATATTGTTACAATACATAAGTGATAGATCAAAATCTAAGTTGTGAAAACTATTTCTAGAAATGATTAATACTGTGTGACCTTTGTTTCACATAAACTTAGACTAATTCAGCTTAAACTAAACTTCTCATTGTGACCCGCCATAATCCAGTGATTGCCCCTAAACTAAAGGCAGGTAGGGCGACCCATCCACTGATCCTTATCCAGGACCTGTCCATCAGAATCACTGTAACCCTTTATAGCTCTGGCAAACTGGATAAGAACGTGTTAAGAGTGACAGATCGTTACAGATATCTGGTAGGAGCATTGGGAGATGTATGTGTATAAGGAAGGATTACCCACAATTCTGTCCTCCTACTTATTATTATTGACAATAAGATATTGGATATCTGATAAAGGAAGTTTCAACCAAATATAAGGCTGCTGTTCTTATGGATTATTTCCCCAATATTATAGATAAAGAGCCTATAAACTGCTGCTTTACCCTCCTGATATACAGTGGAGAAAAAAAGTATTTGATCCCCTGCTGATTTTGAACGACAAAGAAATGATCCGTCTATAATTTTAACAGTGAGAGAGAATAACAAAAAAACAAGAAAAACGCGTGTCAAAAACGTTATACATTTATTTGCATGTTAATGAGGGAAATAAGTATTTGACCCCTTCGACTTAGCACTTGGTGGCAAAACCCTTGTTGGCAATCACAGAGGTCAGACGTTTCTTTGATGCTACATGGCTCCGTCCATCGTCCCTTTGATTCGGTGCAGTTGTCCTGTCCCAGTAGCAGAAAACCCCCCAAAGCATAATGTTTCCACCTCCATGTTTGACATTGGGGATGGTGTTCTTGGGGTTATAGGCAGCATTCTTCCTCCTCCTTCAAACATGGCGAGTTGAGTTGATGCCAAAGAGCTCGATTTTGGTCTGATAAATTGATTTGCAGGTCAGTGAGGGAAATAAGTATTTGATCCCCTACTAATCAGCAAGATTTCTGGCTCCCGGGTGTCTTTTATACAGGTAACAAGCTGAGATAAGGAGCACTCTCTTAAAGGGAGTTTTATTATTATTATATTATTATTTATTATTTTATTATTTATTATTATCGATTATTTGCAAATGGAAGAAACACAAAATAACTGTCGTCTCCCTGGGTCTGGTGCTCCGTGCAA
The DNA here is from genome assembly GCA_027410445.1 of Discoglossus pictus. Taxonomy (NCBI): domain Eukaryota; kingdom Metazoa; phylum Chordata; class Amphibia; order Anura; family Alytidae; genus Discoglossus; species Discoglossus pictus. Next base: position 447,099,841 of record CM050165.1, on the reverse strand, counting down.
GACCTCACCTCGTGGAGTTTCAATGATCCTGAGAACGGTGAGGAATCACCCAGAACTACATGGGAGGATCTTGTTAATGATCTCAAGGCAGCTGGGACCAGTCACCAAGAAAACAATTGGTAACACACTACGCCGTGAAGGACTGAAATCCTGCAGCGCCCGCAAGGCCCCCTGCCCAAGAAAGCCCATGTACAGGCCCGTCTGAAGTCTGCCAATGAACATCTGAATGATTCAGAGGAGAACTGTGTGAAAGTTTTGTGGTCAGATGAGACCAAGATCAAGCTCTTTGGCATCAACTCAACTCGCCATGTTTGAAGAAGGAGGAGGAATGCTAAGAACACCATCCCCACCATCAAACATTTCTTCCATTTGCAAATAATCGCACCAACTGCTGTCACCTTCTCGCCAAGCTGCTTGGCGATGGTCTTGTAGCCCATTCCAGCCTTGTGTAGATCTACAATCTTGTCCCTGACATCCTTGGACAGCTCTTTGGTCTTGGCCATGGCGGAGAGTTTGGAATCTGATTGATTGCTTCTGTGGACAGGTGTCTTTTATACAGGTAATGTGCTGAGATTAGGAGCACTCCCTTTAAGAGAGTGCTCCTAATCTCAGCTTGTTACCTGTATAAAAGATACCCGGGAGCCAGAAATCTTGTTGATTAGTAGGGGATCAAATACTTATTTCCCTCATTCACATGCAAATTAATTTATAATGCGTTTTTCTTGGGGGAAGGGGGTGTTATTCTATCTCTTCCTGTTTAAGTACACCGACCATTAAAGGTACAGACTGATCCTTTCTTTGTCAGTGGACAAACATTAAAATCAGCAGGGGGTCAAATACTTTCCCCCCCATTGTATGTATGTATGTATGTATGTGTATATATATATATAGATATAGATATAGTTCACACAACAATCATTTATAATATGGTGGGCAAAAGAGCGATGGAAGCCTCCACGGTACAGTAAATAAATATTACATCTGTGTTCACATTTGAATGTCTAAAGCAGACTAAAAAACCTGCTTCCAGCTCAGATTGTCAAGAAAAACAGTTATTACACTGCATTCTGGGAAGCTGAGCAGGGACATGCAAATGTGCCCACAAAAGCCTTGCTCTTCAATCCATAGCCTTTATCAAACATGGCTTCCTTTGAGCTTATGCCTGCTGTATTACACAGCTTTTATGCAAAGCCAAGGTTGGATTATACACAAGCAGGGAATCCTATCCACATACAGCTGTTTCAAGGTTACTGGCTATCATCAGCGTGGAGTGGGATCCCAGCACATTTGCATGTCCCTGCTCAGCTTCCCAGAATGCAGTGCAATAACTGTTTTTCTCGGAACTCTGAGCTGGAAGCAGGTTTTTTTAACTTGCTTTAGACATTCAGATGTGAACACAGATGTACTTTTTATTTACTGTACTACTGTACGGTGGAGGCTTTTATCGCTCTTTTTCCCACCATATTATAAATGATTGTTGTGGTGAACTACCTTCTCATAAAGTCCACAACACAGGCTGAGATCCCGCTCCATGCTGATGATAGCCAGTAAGCTTGAAACAGCTGTACATGGATAGGATACTCAGCCTGTGTTTATTCCAACCTTGGCTTTGCATTAAAGCTGTGTAATACAGCATGCATGAGCCTCAAGGAAGCCATGTTTGATAATGAAGAGTGAGGCATTTGTGGACATATTTGTGTGTCCCAGCTCAGCTTCCCAGAATGAAGTGTAATAACTGTTTTTCTCGGAACTCTGAGCTGGAAGCAGGTTTTTTAACTTGTTTTAGACATTCAAATGTGAACACAGATGTACTATTTATTTACTATATATATATATTGGACACATCTGGTAATGCATGATTAAGTTTACTTTAGCTATTTTTTGTGCCCCCTCTTCATCTAATCCCCCAATTCATATGCCCCTGTATACAGGGACTATTTGTATGACTTTAGGCAGTAAAATCAGAGCATTATAAGCACCTAAAGTACATAAAAGTAAATAGACACCCTGTTACAGAGTAACCTTATACATTTCAGCAGATCTAGAACTTTCTCTGGACCATGAGATATACTTAGCTCACTGGCGCCCTCCAGTGGTTGGCTCGTTGCTGTACATTGCACACCGGTGGGTTGTGTTATCTTGCGGGCATTGTGTGCTCTCTCTGAAGTGGGTTCTGTGTTTCTCATGTGGTTTCTATTTCTGTTTTGCTTATCCTTGTCTTACAACTCATGTTCTACCTAAAATGATGTTTCTTTTATATTAAAGCGCACTGTTGAAACGTATCCAGTTTCCGACCATTTTGTAAGTGCTACCACTATCACACATTTATTTGTACTTCGTAATGTGATCTCTTTCCTGTCAGAGCAACTTATGTTCAGGTGAAACATCCCCTTTAAGGTCAGTCCTACTCTCACCCTGCTCCTGTGCTCATTTATTGTTTTTTTCGGACACATTTTTATTTATTCTGTGTATAATCGCAGTTTTATGCACCCGCCCGATGTTTAGGAAATCATTTTCTTGCTATATACTGTAATTATAAATTTACTAGCGACTTGCCCGTCAAAAATGACGGGGCAATAAAATTGTAAGGCAGGTAATGCCACAGACAGTAAGTATTTTGGTGGTGTGAGATCCTTCAGCGCTCATTGCGAGCCTCTTGTTTGGGGTATTTTTTGTTCTTAGAGGCGCTTTTGCTGTCATTGTAAGGTCCGCGCTGATCTTCTTGTTCGCTTATTGCAAGGCTGTACCTTGGTGTAGTTTGTGTGCTATGAGCAGCGTTGGCGCACGTTTTGAGGCGAGCAATAAAGGGCTTTGGTGTTTATTGCGATATATATATATATGTAGGATTTTATGATAATTAATTAATTAATAAATTAGTAAATTAATATACTTTACATATTTGTAATTAATATATGCAGCAAGCATTGTGCTGAAGAGCTGACAATCTGTTTTGATGTTCCTGCAGCATACAATGTAGGTTTGCAGTGTTGTTGAGGCGAGGTGTAAGTGTCAGCAATGTGTGCAGTGTGTAGTGTAAATAGGCTGCATGCGCGAGGGGAAACCGTTTGTGTAGCTGGGTACTTCGGCATTGTGTAATTTAGTGTTGTAAAATGGTGGCGGATGCGTATGTGGTATGAGGGTGTGGATGATTTAGCGTCATTGCTAATGGTGTATGTTGTAGCTCGTACGGGTTTTTGTAAAAGTCGTCTGTGCTTGACAGTGTTTTGCGGGTTTAGGGGTCGTGTAGCGCCGTTTTCGTTTTGTTCGGCGGCCATTTTTTCTCTCGCTTAGGGGATTTTCGAGTGTCTAAACTTTTATAATTCTACTGAAATCGAGGTGTAATCCCACTTCCAGACGTCCTGGGTGTCCCTCCTTGCTGTGGGTAATTATTTTTTTTGTGTGTATTTAGTGTTTTTTTTATGTTTGCCGGTTGTGTTGTCCATTAAAGTCGTATTTTTGCGAGTCCTTAATGGATTTTTTCTAAGTCCTGCGGCTCGTATTTTTTGTGTAAGTCCGTATTTAGTCATTGCGTGTTTTGTCGGCATTTGCGGTGAGTCTGGGGCTCATTGCAGCCGACGTGGGAGCCTCGACCTCCGCAAATGCCGCCCTTTGCTTCACGGAGGGTCCACATTTCCGGTCCGAAAGTGGAACGGGGCGCTCATCTCCACCTGCGCTCCTGGCTGCAACCGCTTCGCGAGGGCCGCAGTGTTAGCATCGGGTTTTGCCAAGCCCGCCTGCTGACTACTATATATGTGATGACTTGAGCTCAGTGCTCTGCCCATTATTCCTACTAGTTGGTTGTGTCTGATCTTCTCTTGTCCTCTGATCCAATGGTTGTACCTCTGGGTTGTTGGGTTTTCCTCTCTATGTTGTGGTTCTGATGTCATTGGGGTTCAACATTTTATAACTCACCTCTCAGCTAAGCACATGGAAAGTCGTCCATCTTGTTTTTTTAGTTCCTTTTTAAAGTTTGTGTTGTTTTTGTTAGTGTCTTTGTGACAGTAACATGTAATCTAAAAAGGTTAAAGATTTTATTTCAATTTATTCCAGATAATCCAAGTAATAAAATATTTATATACAAGTTGTCAAATACATAATGCTATATTAAATGTATAGGTTGTTTATAAAGTTTATTTAAATTCTAATAATTATTTTTTAAGTTCACCTTCAGTATTTTAGATGTCCAGCATCCCGTCCGTGTTGTGTGGTCTCTCACACACCCTGATTAGTCTTTCTATGAATCCCCACAGACAAGCACACGCTACACCAGATGTGTCTAACGATTGTCTTAACCACCATCTTGGCCTCATCTTCTTGAGATTGAAAATCAAAAGCTAAACATATTTAGTGATAATGTCAAAAATGTGTCTTCCATATGAGGAAAGGGATGTATAATAGGTCTCAGCCAGTGACCATGGGCCCCATACCTTCCACCCGAGGAGAATCACTGACCCACTGACATATTCCCCAGTTCTATTCTACTTGTTTTTTTTACATCAAGACCTATGTGACAGATCCATCTGTATAGATAAAGTATTTAACGTGTATGTACCCCTAGACATGGATATATCCCTTACAAGGTCCCCCCATGTGTGATGTTTATACTCATGTTAATGAGAATCAGGTGATAGAGTCAATGGTGCCAGATGGTTGGAGGGCAAAGGTTATCTAACATGCACAGCAGTAGGTCAGACATACAGGCACCAACTATATGGCCTGTCTACAGGGTTTCTCTGCCCCAGAACCAGGGGCAGAGAGAGACAGAGAGACATGTTCTCCCTTCCCCTACCTGTGCAAGAATGAATTAGGTTGACGCCCCTAAAGGCGGCCCTGGGGGAGGAGACTAAAGTTCCCACGGATTAGCCCCGTCCGATTAGACAGAGGTAATTAGGTAATCAAGAGTTACTCCATTGGCCCAGAGGGGGATGGGGGTTTGGCTAAAGGTAGCCACTCCCTATAATGTGTTGTGCAAGGTTTTAAATAAGCTGAACCAATTCAATAAAGTGTTCTTAATTTTCATCACAACTTGAGTAAAGATGTATTATTGACATATGGACACATGCTGGTAGTAAAGATCGTCAGACTTACTATCCAGGCTGCGCAACGCACACTACCCAAATGCTGTACCTTAACAACCTAGATCCTCACGCACCACCATCTCAGATTTAATAATATTAATAGTTTATATAAGCATATTCAAATCTAATAACGATGTTTAAAACATTTAAAATTGCATTAAAGTTAGTACACCTCTGACGATTTTATATACTAATTATGGTATTACTAAAGTCACCTTTTAAATTATGGCCGAATAATGGCATTTAACATATGAATAATTACCAAATTAAGTTCATTGGAATATATATATATTGATATGAAAATTAGTAATCTTAAAGAGGTGCTGATACTCAAAATTATTATACACTAGCGACTTGCCCGTCAAAACATGACGGCAATGAAATTGTAAGTGAGCTAATGCTGTTTGGTGTATAATAATTAAAGAAATAATACATTAATAAATTAATATACTTTATGTATTGCTTTGCGAGGGCCGCAGTTGCTGGCAAGGAGCGCCTTCGGCGCTCCTTGCCAGCAACTGCGGCTACGCAAGGCCGCAAGTCATTATACATGATACACATATATATGCGTGTAACATATCACTATACATAAATCACATTTTCATAGTTACATTTTTTTTTTTTTTTATGTCATTTAAATATACTTGTTTAATTAGTTTGGGTTAAGATCAGTTTGGTGCAGGGGCTATACACATAAATGTGCGTGTCACATGTCACTATACATGAATCACATTTTGATAGTTAAAATTTTACTTTTTTTGTCCTATCTTGATAATAAAATGTAATATATTATAGCTTACCTCTCAGTTGTAATTTGCACAGTGTAAAGTAGTAAATTAGGAAACAATTATGTTTTCAAGTAACAGCAGCAGTTACCTATCCAGTCACTCCGCGCATCACCTGAGTAGAAATGTAGAATTTTCTGGAAAGTAGTCAGTATTTTTAAACTTTCAAGTGCCTCAGACAGTTAGAACGCAATACGCATGCGCTATTTGCGTTCCAGCTTACAATTTGCGTTCCATCCGCCATTTTATGCGTAGTAGTTTGAAAAATGGTGCTTAATATCAGTGTGGTACGTGCCGCATAGTATGTGTTTCAGTTTTCCGAGTCACTATAGTATAGTTACATCTGTAGCCTCGTTTTCGTTTTGTTCGGCGGACATTTTTTCTCTCGCTTAGGTGATTTTCGGCAGTTTAAACTCATTTTTTTGGACTTAAATGGACGTGTAAATCAACTTTTAGAGGTGCCGGATGCCCCTCCTTGCTGTAAGTAAGCTTTTTATGTGTTCGTTGTGTTTATTTCTTGTGTTTCTCATGCGCGACGTGTTCGGCCGGTTTAGCGTGTTGGTAATGGGTCGTTTCGCGGCCGTATTTGTTTGCGAGGCGGCCGTAATTTTTTGCGAGGGACGCAGTTGGTTTTTACTTGTACGAAGTCATGCGTATGTGTGTTAACTGCGTGTAAGGCGCCTTTGAGGTTTTTTTGTTTTTGTTTTGTGTGTGTTCACAGCCGACGTTGGAGCCTCCTCCTCCGCAAATGCGGACCCTCGCTTCGCGAGGATCCGCATTTGCGGGGACGTTGGAACACTCCACCATAGCAAATGAGGGCCCTCGCTTTGCGAGGACCCGCATTTGCTGGGAACTGCGTCCCTCGCTTTGCTTGAGCCCGCAAGTGTGAGCAACGGCTCGCATGCTCACAACTGATGTGATTGGAAGTCATATCCACAAAAATAGGAACTGGGGAAACCATACATTAGGACTATCAGTTTTGTTCAGTGAAAATGAATAATTGATAATTAATAAATCTGCATTAAATTGCTGACGGGGATCCTTCACTTACCCCTTACTAACGTGTGCAGGTACTAATCGATCCTAGTGATTAATACTATATAATCATGAAGGTCCTGGGGGTCTGCTGCTTACCCCGTAGCCTGTGTAGTTTAATTTAGCTGACTATACTCCCTGTATACCTGTCTGACCCCCAGTATTGAGAGAATAATATATCTGAATCATATATCACAAACGGAGTGATTAGCACTTAATTAGAATATATATATTGAAATTTGTACATAGACATTTTAGGACTTGTTGGGAAATATATATATACTAGCGACTTGCCCGTCAAAAAATGACGGCAATGAGATGTGTATTTTTGTAAATTTGTTTAGTTAGTAATATACGTATTTGCGACTTGTAAGCTTTTAGTTATGTTGAAATAAGTACAATTCTTAAATTAAACATGTTTATTTTTGAAACATTTTCTTTTCTTGTTGAGTAACTGTTAAAGAGTTTTGTAGTAAAAGTATTAACATTTGAATGTAAGAACAGTTGAACTTTAGATTAATTAGTATTGTAAACTTGAGATAATGGTGTTTTAACATGCAACTTGTAGCTCAAGAATTGTTAACTTAAATATACATTGAATCCAGAGGAAGGCAAACAGTAAAGACCCTCTTTGAAACGTAGCAAATTGTATCAAAGCGGGGGAAAATTAATTCCTTCCTGACCCCATTAACTGGCGATCGGATTATTTCCTGGATTAATCTTTAACATGAAATACAACATTTACATTGTGTCTGAAAACGTGCTTGTGTTCTTAACATGAACTTTGTAATATGTCTAAGTAAGGAACTTTAAAGTATTTTTTGTGAAACTTGTAACGTTATCAACAGTAACATAGTTAATTAACTTTTGAACAGAATTTTTTCAAATAATGCAAGGCAAGTGTTTTGTGGGGTTAATCATGCATAAACAGTACTTTCATGAATTATGACTGAATTATTTCTTTATTGGTGGTTTTGAATGGTTGACCTTTGTTTGTTGGTGTAGTAATTGTTTAAAATGGCACATAGAGTTTCCTCTGTGGAAAAGTGGTTCTCTAAAAAGAGAACGCAAGACCTTAAAGTTCATCTGCGATGCGTAACCACTGTTCTCTATGTGTTTTGCCATTGTATGGAGTTTAATATGAAAATATTGGTGGTGTAAAAATAATTTTAGTGCCGTAAAAGTAATTTTTTTAAAGAAAGAGACGGTTGTCTGTAATTTTTCTTAACTTTTTGTGGTTCGATTGTGCTTGAGTTGATTTGTGAGTTTTGTTTTAAATTTGTTTGGCATGGGCTGTGTTTCTTTGATTGAAAGTTACATACTTCATAGTAGACAATGTTTTTAGTAAAAATGTGTCCATCCTCTAATAAATAACCTTGACTTTCATTGTTTTCAATGTAAACTTTAATAACCTGTGGATTTTTGCACCTTGAGAAGGCAACGTACAATTGGCCATGTGCAAATACTGGTTGTTCTAAGAAAATACCCACAGATTTGAAAGTTTGTCCTTGTGATTTATTAATGGTCATGGCAAATGCCATAATGATGGGAAATTGTCTTCTTTGAAGTATAAAAGTGAGACTACTTTCACTTGGTGCTAAATCTATCCTTGGTATGCAAACTCTCTCTCCTTTATGGGTACTAGTTAAAATGTCAGCATCTATGAAATGGTTCTTTAATTGTTGAACAATTAATCTTGTCCCAATGCATAGGCCTTTTTTGGGTTCATATTTCGCAGTAACATGACAATTGCACCTTTCTTTAGCTGCAAAATATGTGTTGGGATTCCAGAAGGAGTTAGTGAGTTTATGAATTCAGTGGAAAAGTTTGCCTGACTTTCTTTGTCATCAGCAAGTACAGAATCAGCACTGTGATAATTTTTTCTTGTGCCAAGAGGTTTTCAACTGACAAGAGGACATCCCTTGAGGTTAGAAGTAAAAATATTCCACCTTAAAGAAAGAAAAGGGTTCTTCACAGTAAGGGTGGTTAATCTGTGGAATTCTCTACCAGAGGAGGTGGTGACAGCGGATTCGATAGATAACTTTAAAAGAAGACTGGATTTATTTCTAATTAAAAAGGGAATTCAGGGTTATCCTGGATAATTAGAGAGAAAGTATTGATCCAGGGAGAAATCTGATCGCCAGTGTCTGGGGTCAGGAAGGAGCGAAAAAGAGAAGGGAACAGCGCTCGCCACTTCCTAGTGCAAATCAAAATTTATTTGAGAGAATTCAAGTATCAAAAATGGACACTCACATGTATTATCCTCTATATCAGAGGTATTAAATGGGTACATAGGATTATATTTAAATCCTCCACATCCGCTCAATATACTGCTTGCATGAGACAGTCCTTGTTCGCAGAATGTTAAAGTATAATCACAAAAGTAGAACGCACCTTGTATATATCTGATACATGCCAAGAATAGTAATGACTCTATTAGAGGATGAAGATCCACCTTGTCAATATCTCAAAATGATCAAATCTGATACCATTCACTTAAGGGTACTCAGCCCAGAATATGTGAGTGGTCTCAAAGGTGGCCAAATCTCTATTATGAGTAATTGGCTGATATCTAGATTTAAAAAGAGAGAAAAATGTCCAATCAAGGTTCCATATAGAAAGGAATAAAGTGTCCAAATAATATAAACTAAAAAACAAAAGAGAACACAATATGATAAAAATAAAATAAACAAAATAAATTTCCAAGAAAATAAACAAATAAAAATAATAACGATAAAGGGAAACAAGATACCAGTGTATCTATCTATTGTCCCACACCAAACGCGTTTCGTCTGTCTATTGGGCTTTATCAATGGTATTAAGCGGGGTCAGGAAGGAATTACATTTTTTCCCTTTGAGACGATTGGCTGAGTTTCACTTGTTTTTTTTTTTCTGTTTGCCTTCCTCTGGATTAATTTTTTTTTAAAAATAGTTGATTCATAATTAATGAACAACTAATTAATTAATAACTAATCCACATATTGAAGATCAGAGGAGACCTTAAAAGGTTGAACTTGATGGACTGAAAGTCTTTTTTCAACCTTAAGTACTATGTAACTATGTAACTGTAATTTACGTTTCAACCTTGAGTCTTTAAACCTAATCGTAACAGAAATAACCCCTTGAGTAAGTGTGCGGGGCTCCGATGGATCAAAAGAAGACATAGATTAAAAACAAATTAATCTCTTTATCCTCTACTGTGTTTCTTCTAAATTTGGTGATAAATAATGTGATGACATAATAATTAGAGGAGGCTGACTGGACTCTCAAATTCAACCGGTGGCTAGTAGGCAAGTAACTAAGATAGTGATGTAGGACTCTCAATTCTGACAACTTGATCTTTCAGCTAATTTACAGAAGTAGCCACTTTGGCTATCCTTCTTTGTAGGTGCCGGAACATCGGGTACCAAGCTAGCATGTCCTGGGTAGGCCTTCAAGCATCTTACTAATATAAGCAGTTCCATTTCCTTGCTGTTGCTGGAAAAATAAATGCTCACTCGCCTGAGGATAAAAATAACGTGTACATAATTACAAGCGATGGTGCAATGTTTTCACCAAAAAAACTCCAAATAAACAAGAAGTATTGAGTAAAACAAAATTTCACAAGTGTTGTTTATTTAGCATAAATATGAAGGAGATAAACAAAATTAATACATTCTGATAAATGACAGAGAATGTAACTTGTGAACAAAGGCCCACAATAGGCAGAAGAATAAGGATCGTACGTAATAAGAAACTAAAGATGAGTATGATCGAATTAGCGTTGTGAAGCCTTCGAATAGGCCGTAGTATAGCGTGTACTTGAGAATAATAACTAGTGTTCATAAAGAGGAGTGTTGGCTTAAAGCCCTACGTGCAATAACACCTAATGGGTTGGTGATGATAACAAGAAGGCAAAAAATAAAGAAACATTTTTAACTTACTAACTTATTAATGTTGTGATGGGCTGGTATTATCGATTGAAGTTGAAAACAAGGTAAATAGGGGTTAATGAGTCTTGTGATGCCCTTGATTGGGATGTGACAGTTTGTAACAAAACCCTTCCATGGGCTATTTATAACAAAGTTACAGTAAGAAGCGAAAAATATATAAAAGTTGTGAATGAAGCCCCAGATGGGCAAATAATGGTGAAGATACATGACTAGCTAAGATATTTGTGCCAAGTTAGTCTTGAAAGTGTCAAGCAAAAAAATGTGAGGAGGGTGATGTCCTCGATGGGCTGAAGGGCAAATTTAATTGTGAAGGTTCATACTGATTCGATTGTATGAATCAAATGATTTCCTGTGTCGGTTTTTGGGATAAAGTTTTTTTCTTTTTCTCTCTCTCAATACGATGTGCACAGTGACATAGTTACATAGTATTTGAGGTTGAATAAAGACTGTTAGTCCATCAAGTTCAAACTTTTTAGATCACTTCTGATCTTTTTAATATGTGGACCATTTGTTTATTGTTAATTGACCTAGAGAAAGGCAAACAGAAAAAAAAAAATACATTGAAACTTTGCCAATTGTCTCATAACTTCCTTAAATTCCTTCCTGAACGCAGATAGTGGCGATCGAATTTCTCCCTGGATCAATATTCTTTTGCTAGTTATCTAGGATAACCTTGAATGCACTCTTTTTTTAAAAACATATCAAACCCTTTTTAAAGTTATCTATCGAATTTGCCGTCACCACCTCCTTTGGTAGAGAATTCCACAGTTTAACCACCCTAACTGTGAAGAACCCTTTTGTTTCTTTAAGGTGAAATACTTTTTCTTCTAACCTCAAGGGATGTCCTCTTGAAAATTTCTTGGGACAAAAAGTTCACTTGACTTTATACTGACCCTGAATGTATTTAATCATATCCCCTCTTAAACCTATTTTCCCTAGAAAAAGACACTAATTTGGTTAGTCTTTCTTCATAACTTAGCCCCTCCATTCCACTTATTAGTTTTTTTTGCCCTTCTCTGTACTTTTTCCATCTCTAAAATTTCCTTTTTTTATAGTTTTTATTGTCAGCATATATATGACATACAGAGTTACATTTTTGTTCATAGACATGTTTTATAAATATATAACAATGACTCTATTATATAAATTATTAATTGTTTACTATATTCTTAGTAACATTCAACATCTTACGTGAATCATTTGCATATATTAATAATATAACTACTGTATTGATCATGCAATCCGCCTCCTCTGATTATCAACATTTTCCTCATTATTATTATTATCATGTAAGTTAGTTGTAGAACAATATCAGGTTTGCTTATTTTATCTTTACTAAGCTTCATCAATAGGTTTTATTGGAAATTTCCCTTATGCCATTTCTATTAATTACATTTATCCCATAATGAAATCAGTTTCTTCAGTCTGGGATTTAGAGAATTTTCCCTGCCAGGTGGGAGTGAGTACGGGTAGTAATAAGAAGAAACTTAAATTAAACAAACTAACTAACATATAACTTATATCATATGCCACCTTTGTCAGTTTTCTTTAAATACCCTTAAGGGATTAATGGTGTTAAATAGAGGCTTATGAGGCTCTGGATAGACCCCCATAAATGGTGTAGTGCTTACACTTTGTGTCATGAGGGTCCTGGATGACCCTTATGGCACTTATAGTGTTATTACATGCGTTCATTAGTGTGTTAGAGGGGTCTATATAGTTGAGGCACACAGTACACTCACATTGTGTGACAAACAGCATTTCAACACTTTTTTATTGCCGTGTCATTTTTGACGGGCAAATCGCTAGTATATTTATATTTGTGATTGGATCCCTCTCTTGTGGTTAAGGGGTAGCTTATGATGTGGAAAAGCCAGGTAAATATGTAAACATAGTCTACTTAAAGGGTCATGGTAGGGAAAAGCTTTTTCCTTGGGCATGGACAAGGACTCATGTTTCCCGAGGTCTAATGCAAGAAATGGTAGCAACTATGTCATGTAAGATGGAGGTGGTAGCGTCTAGGACAGGAGAAAGGAGGGCTGAAGAACATCGATGGTTGTAAGGATATGAGAAAGTGATTTGGTTGCACGGGCGGCTGGTGATAGGGGCAAATGGGCAGGTCCCCCCCCCAAAATTTTTTTTTTATCAATCACTTTAATATTGTATTTTAAATGTATATAGATTTATATAGATAATTATATCTGTATATCAGCTGTCACGTTTTCTTTCAAATTTTTTTGTTAAAAATATGCATCAATCACTTTAGATTAACTCTTTGTGTGCCTTCCCCCTTGCCTGGTCTTTCTCTCCAGTTCTGCACTGCTAGATCATATTACTGTGTGAGATGTGTGAGCCTCAGGCTGTAATGCTCCAAGTTGAGTGAATTTTAATTGACTCTGCTACAATTGTATCAATTTTTCTGACTGACAGCTTGCAGCATCAGCCAATCAGTGCTGCAGGCTGTCCGGTTGCTATGTTGCTTTGAACCTACCCTCTGTCTGAGGAAACGCCCCCAAACCTATAGAGGTTATTGTTATGATATGACATCAGGAAGGCTTTATATAAAGCCAATTATCTCAAACACTGCCCACTCTGTTCCCACTCTTTTTAGTGACTGGATTCTTCTGTGCAGATCTCATCAACCTAGTAAGTTTGTACAGGCAGTGATTCTGGAGTGGGTTGTCAGTTCCTTCTGCAGTGGAACGGACTTGGATTAGAACCCAGGTCAATAGTTGTCCAAGCACAGAGCTCTAACCCACTGCACCACCAGCATTATATATATCTATATATCTGTGTATGTATTATGTGTCTCTGTACTCTGTATAGTGGGAGCTTCTCTTGCTCACTAAATGGTATTCCTATAGACACAAAGGAGGGAGAGGAGGGGGGACACACAGGGGAGGGAGATGGAGGAGAGACACAGAGGGGGTAAGAGACACAGGGGAGGGAGGGATATGGGGGAGAGACACAGAGGGGCTGAAGAGACACAGGGGAGGGAGATGGGAGAGACACAGAGGGGGGATGAGACACAGAGGAGGGGGAGAGGGGGGAGGAGACACAGAGGAGGGGGGGACGAGACACAAAAAAAGGGGGAGAGGCTTGCAATGAGCGAGGCATGTGATGAGCACCAAAGGCTCTCATCTCAAGGCCAGTAAAGTAGAGAGGGGTAGAGGGGGGAGAGGCTCACAATGAGCGCCAAAGGTGCTCATTTCGAGATGCTGATGAGTGCCAAAGGCGCTCATCGCAAGGCCAGTAAAGTAGAGGGAGAGAGAGGTAGAGGGGGGGGGGAGGTTTGCAATGGTCCCTCTTGATGTAATGTGGGTTTTTAAGGTCTGGTTTGGTGTAATGTAGGTTTTTAAGGTCCGGTTCGGGCCTATATGGTCCCAATTGGTGTAATGTGGGTTTTAAAGGTCTGGTTGGGGCCTATAAAGACCCGTTTGGTGTAATGTGTGTTTTTAAGATCCGGTTTGCCTCTACATACAGTAGTTCCGCTTGGTATTTTAAGGTTTTAAAGGTCCTGTTGGGGCCTATATGGTCCCGCTTGGTGTAATGTGGGTTTTTAAGTTCCAATTGGGGCCTATATGGTCCTGCTTGGTGTAATGTGGGTTTTTAAGGTCCGGTTGGGGCCTATATGGTCCAGCTTGGTGTAATGTGTGTTTTTAAGGTCCGGTTTGGGCCTATATAGTCCCGCTTTGCTATTTTAAGGTTTTAAAGGTCTGGTTTGAGCCTATGTAGTTCCGCTTGGCATTTTAAGGTTTTAAAGGTACGATTAAGGCCAATATGGTCCCGCTTGTTGTAATGTGGGTTTTTAAGATCAGGTTGGTGCCCATATAGTCCCACTTGGCATAATGTGGGTTTTAAAGGTCAGGTTGGGGCCTATATGGTCCCGCTTGGTATTTTTAAGGTTGTAAAGGTCCGGTTGGGGCCTATATGGTCCCGCTTGGTGTAATGTAGGTTTTTAAGGTCTGGTTGGGGTCTATATAGTCCAGTTTGGTGTAATGTGTGTTTTTAAGGTCCGGTTTGGGACTACCTATATGGTCCCGCTTGGTATTTTAAGGTGTTAAAGGTCCGGTTGGTGCCTATTTGGTTTTGCTTGTTGTAGTGTGGATTTTTAAGGTTCGGTTTGGGCCTATATAGTCCCTCTTGGTGTAATGTGGGTTTTTAAGGTCCGGTTGGGGCCTATATGGTCCTGCTTGGTGTAATGTGAGTATTTAAGGTCCGGTTGGGACCTATATAGTCCCACTTTGGTATTTTAAGGTTTTAAAGGTCTGGTTTGGGCCTATGTAGTCCCGCTTGGTATTTTAAGGTTTTAAAGGTACGATTGGGGCCTATATGGTCCCGCTTGGTGTAATGTGGGTTTTTAAGGTCCGGTTGGGGCCTATATGGTCCCGCTTGGAGTAATGTGGGTTTTTAAGGTCCGGTTTGGGCCTATATAGTCCCGCTTGGTATTTTAAGGTTTTAATGGTCCGGTTGGGGCCTATATGGTCCCGCTTTGCTATTTTAAGGTTTTAAAGGTCTGGTTTGAGCCTATGTAGTTCTGCTTGGCATTTTAAGGTTTTAAAGGTACGATTAAGGCCAATATGGTCCCGCTTGTTGTAATATGGGTTTTTAAGGTCAGGTTGGGGCCCATATAGTCCCACTTGTCATAATGTGGGTTTTAAAGGTCCGGTTGGGGCCTATATGGTCCCGCTGGGTGTAATGTGGGTTTTTAAGGTCCGGTTGGGGCCTATATGGTCCCGCTTGGTGTAATGTGGGTTTTTAAGGTCAGGTTGGGGCCTATATGGTCCCGCTTGGTGTAATGTGGGTTTTCAAGGTCCGGTTGGGGCCTATATAGTCCCACTTTGGTATTTTAAGGTTTTAAAGGTCTGGTTTGAGCCTATGTAGTTCCGCTTGGCATTTTAAGGTTTTAAAGGTACGATTAAGGCCAATATGGTCCCGCTTGTTGTAAGGTGGGTTTTTAAGGTCAGGTTGGGGCCCATATAGTACCACTTGGCCTAATGTGGCTTTTAAAGGTCAGGTTGGGGCCTATATGGTCCGCTTGATATTTTTAAGGTTCTAAAGGTCCGGTTGGGGCCTATATGGTCCCGCTTGGTGTAATGTAGGTTTTTAAGGTCCGGTTGGGGCCTATATGGTCCCGCTTGGTATTTTAAGGTGTTAAAGGTCCAGTTGGTGCCTATATGGTTTTGCTTGGTGTAGTGTGGATTTTTAAGGTTTGGTTTGGGCCTATATAGTCCCTCTTGGTGTAATGTTGGTTTGTAAGGTCCGGTTGGGGCCTATATGGTCGCGCTTGGTGTAATGTGGGTATTTAAGGTACGGTTGGGACCTATATTGTCCCACTTTGGTATTTTAAGGTTTTAAAGGTCTGGTTTGGGCCTATGTAGTCCAGCTTGGTATTTTAAGGTTTAAAGGTACGATTGGGGCCTATATGGTCCCGCTTGGTGTAATGTGGATTTTTAAGGTTCGGTTTGAGCCTATATAGTCCTTCTTGGTGTAATGTGGGGTTTTAAGGTCCGGTTGGGCCTATATGGTCCCGCTTGGTGTAATGTGGGTTTTTAAGGTCAGGTTGGGGCCTATATGGTCCCGCTTGGTGTAATGTGGGTTTTCAAGGTCCGGTTGGTGCCTATATAGTCCCACTTTGGTATTTTAAGGTTTTAAGGGTCTGGTTTGGGCCTATGTAGTCCTGCTTGGTGTAATGTGGGTTTTAAAGGTACGGTTGGGGCCTATATGGTCCCACTTGGGGTAATGTGTGTTTTTACGGTCCAGTTGGGGCCTATATGGTCCCGCTTCATGTAATTTGGGTTTTTAAAGTCCAGTTGGGGCCTATATAGTCCCGCTTGTTATTTTAAGTTTTTTTTATGTTCGGTTTTGGCCTATATAGTCCTGCTTGGTATAATGTGGGTTTTTAAGGTCCGGTTGTGGCCTATATAGTCCCGCTTTGTATAATATGTTTTTTTTTAGGTATGGTTGGGGCCTAGTCTCACTTGGTTTCATAAGTGTGCACTCTGTTGTTTGCTTGTTTTATATCACGCCTGTTAAGGTACAAAGACCTATATGTCCCAGCATTTGGGTAGTGTGTGCTGGGCAGCCTGGATAGTAAGTCTGACGATCTTTACTACCAGCATGTGTCCTTTGGTAAATAATACATCTTTACTCAAGTTGTGATGAAAATGAAGAACACTTTATTGAATTGGTTCAGCTTATTTAAAACTTTGCACAACACATTATAGGGAGTGGCTAACTTTAGCCAAACCCCCATCCCCCCTGGGCCAATGGAGTAACTCTTAGAATCAGCTAATTACCTCTGTCTAATCAGACGGGGCTAATCCGTGGGAACTTTTAGTCTCCTCCCCCGGGGCCGCCTTTAGGGTCGTTAACCTAATTCATTCTTGCACAGGTAGGGAAGTAAGAACATGTCTCTCCCTCTCTCTCTGCCCCTGGTTCTGGGGCAGAGAAACCCTGTAGACAGGCCATCCCATAAAGTTGGTGCCTGTATGTCTGACATACTGCTGTGCATGTTAGATAACCTTTGCCCTCCAACCATCTGGCAACAGTGACTCACCGCTCATAGATGGGGCTGGTACTAATCTGTAACACATTTTCATATTTGTCCCCATAACTCACCGGTCATGCCACTCACATACCCCTCACACATCACATTGACTCTATCACCTGATTCTCATTAAAATGAGTATAAACATCATGCATGGGGGGACATTGTAAGGGATATATCCATGTCTAGGGGTACATACACGTTTAATACTTATACTATACAGATGGATCTGTCACACAGCTCCCTCCATGTGGGACACTCCGGCAGACCCGGATTGACCCTTTGGCCGGTCAACTTGGGGATGACCGGACTAGGAGGTGGTAGGGAGGTCCGTTTGCCGGGACAATCCATCAGCATTCCCGTTCTGCTTACCAGGTCGGTAGCTGATGGTGAAGTTATAAGGTTGTAGGGCTAAACTCCACCGCAGCAGTCTACCATTGTCTCCTGAGACCCGGTTAAGCCAGACAAGGGGATTGTGGTCCGTTATAAGGGAAAATTCCTGTCCGTATAAATAGGGGCTCAACTTCTTCAATGCCCAGACCAGGGCTAAACACTCCTTCTCCACTGCTGCATAGCTCACTTCCCGAGGTAATAACTTTCTGCTGAGATATGCGACAGGGTTGTCTCCTCCATCTTCCCCGACCTGGCTCAGCACAGCCCCCAGTCCATACATGGAAGCATCTGTATGAACAAGAAAACGTTTGTTAGGGACTGGAGCAGCCAGGACAGGGGCATTCACAAGAGCCTGCTTCAGTGCCTGAAACGCGGCTTCACAAGCTGGAGACCACAGGACCTGCTTAGGTAAATTCTTTTTCGTCAGGTCAGTCAGGGGCTTGGCAATAGTACTGTAGTCTGGGACAAAACGTCGGTAGTACCCTGCTGTCCCCAAGAAGGCTAGCACCTGGGTCTTCGTGATAGGTGTGGGCCAGTTAGCCACTGCCTCTACCTTGGCTGGCTCAGGTCTCTGGCTCCCACACCGCACTCGGTGACCCAGGTACTGTACCTCAGCCATGCCTAGATGGCACTTGTCTGGTTTCAAGGTCAGGCCAGCGGCCCGAATCTTGTCCAGAACCACCCCTACATGTACCAGGTGTTCTTCCCAGGACTCACTGTAGACCGCAATGTCATCCATGTATGCACAAGCAAATTCCTGGAAGCCATCGAGAAGTCTATCCACCATACGCTGGAAGGTAGCCGGAGCATTCTTCATCCCAAATGGCATGACCTTAAACTGGTACAGGCCAAAGGGGGTGACGAAGGCCGACTTAGGGATAGCATCCCCGGCCAGGGGAATCTGCCAGTAGCCCTTACACAGGTCTATGGTGGTCAGATAGCGTCCCCTGGCAATACGGTCTAATAACTCATCTACTCGGGGCATTGGGTAGGCGTCAGTGGTGGTCCACTCGTTGAACCGCCTGTAGTCCACTCAGAACTGGGTGGTCCCATCTTTCTTAGGCACTAGGACTACAGGCGAGGCCCAAGGGCTGTCCGAGTGTTCGATGACTCCAAGCCGAGTCATCTCCTGTATCTCCTTCCGCATTCCTTCTCGGACTGCTTCACGGATACGGTAGGGTGGCTGTCGTAAGGGACTCTGTCCGGAGGTCTCTACCTTATGTACAGCTAGGGTAGTGTAGCCTGGCTCTTGGTAGAACGTCGCCTGCTTCTCCCACAAAAGCTGTTTTGCCTGTACCTTCTCTGTGGGGCTTAACCAATCCACTAGCTGTACAAGGCTGGGGAGGTCAGTCTGGGGGTCCTTCTCTAATATCACATACCTGAGCTACTATCTTATATGGGCCCTGCCAAGATGCTTGCATCTTGTTCGTCTTCACAGGTTTAAGCACTAAAACCTTTTGCCCCCTTCTGTCTCCCCTGGGCAGCCTGGAGATTCCCACTTACTATTAGGGACAGTTTCTCCATGCGGTCCTGGAGTTCCAGAACATATGGCACGATGGTAGTTTCTTCCTGTTCTGTCTCTCCCTCCCAGTGTCCTCTAATGAGATCTAGGGGTCTGCGGACCCTTCTCCCATAGAGTAGCTCAAAGGGAGAGAACCCAGTAGATTCCTGAGGCACCTCTCTGTATGCAAATAGCAGATGAGGCAGGAATCGCTCCCAGTCTCTGCAAGTGTCAGTAAAGGTCCTCAACATCTGCTTGAGCGTGCCATTAAATCGCTCGCAGAGACCGTTAGTCTGTGGGTGATAGGGTGAGCTAAGCAGCGGTTTAATGCCACACACCTTCCACAGCTGCTGGGTGAGCCCAGCGGTAAACTGAGTTCCCTGGTCGGAGAGAATCTCCTGAGGAAACCCTACCCTAGTAAAAATCTTAACCAGGGCATCAGCTACTGTCTCGGCCTCAATATTAGACATCGCTACTGCCTTTGGGTAACGAGTGACATAGTCCACCACGGTGAGAATATACTTCTTACCTGATGGGCTAGCCCTGGCCAGGGGACCCACAATGTCAACGGCTATGCGGGAAAAGGGTTCCCCAATGATAGGCATAGACATAAGCCTAGCTTTTGGGTGATCCCCCCGTTTATCCACCTGTTGACATGTGTCACAAGTGCTACAGTATACCCGCACATCTCGGTTAAAATTTGGGCCAAAATAAATTTTGAGTGATCCTATGAGCTGTGCGGCGGGTGCCTAGATGTCCAGCTAACGGCACATCATGCCCAATCCGCAGAATCTCCTGTCGGTATTTCGCAGGCACCACTAGCTGCCGTTTCTGCGGAGGGGTATTCTTTTTCTGGGAAGGTTTAGGGATCCTATACAGCCTGTCCCCCACCCACACATAACGCTCCCCATCTACTCCCTCTTCCCCAGCCTTTGCCCTAGCCCTATACTTTTCCAGGGTCGGGTCCTCCCGGGTTTCCCTCCCGTACGTCTCTGGGGTATCCCAGCCTAAGGGGGTCTGATCTAAGGTGCAAGTCGGGGTAGAGAGTCTTACCTGGGTCTCAGCAGAAGGTGGGTCGGTCTCGGCGGCACGGGTCTGGGCCCGGGTCATCACAGCATTAACTTCGGCGGGACCCATGGGAGCATATGCAGAGATAAGAGGGGCCAGGTCATTTCCAAGGAGGACATCAGCTGGTAAATCCCTCATGATCCCCACATTCACATGTCGAGCGCCCACTCCCCAATCTAAATGTATCCGGGCAAAGGGTAGGCGAAACACAGCGCCTCCGGGTACTCTCATAGCCACAGTGTCTCCGGTGTGTTGGTTCTCAGTCACCAAGTGCTTTTGGAGCAATGTCATGGTTGCACCAGTATCCCGCAGACCACTGACCTCCTTCCCGTTCACTTTGACGAGTTGCCGGTGTTGTTGTCGGTTATCCCGGTGGGCAGCTTGGACGGGGTCTGCCTCGTGCAGGACGCCCCAAAATTCCTCCTCCTCTACGCAGTGGGCAGCAGGCGGAGAGTTGCGCTGGTTTCCGCTGGTGGGTCTCCTCCAAGACTGGGCCTGGTTAGCGGTATTCAGCGGGCACTCCGGTCGTTTGAGCCCCAGCTGCTTGCACCTAAAACACCGGATGGGCATTGAGTAGTCCCGTGAATTAGACCGGGGCGGCTGAGGGTAGTTATTAGCTGGAGGGGGTGCTGCTGGTCGGTACTCCACTTTGGCAGGAGTCTTAACAATATCACTGTACAGTTTACGGCATCCGTGTACTCATCTGCCAGGCGGGCTGCTTCATGCAGGGTGGAGGGTTTGCGGTCCCTTACCCACTCTCTGACGCCTGGGGATAATTTCTCAAAACAATGTTCCAGCAGAAACATCTGCAGCACCTCTTCCCCGGATACGTCTTGATACCCCGCCATCCAGTGAGCGGCTGTGCGGTGTACTTTACATGCCCATTCGACATAGGAATCCCCAGTTAGTTTGGCAGTGTCTCTGAACCGCCTCCGGTATGCCTCCGGTGTAACGGCATACTGGCAGAGCAAAGCTTCCTTTACAGCCACATAATCCCCGATCTCCTCATCAGGAATGGCCTGAAAAGCGTCACTGGCCCGGCCGGATAGCTTTCCAGACAATATAGTAAACCAGTCTTCTGCGGGTACCTTGTGTAGCGCACATTGCCACTCAAAATCAGCATGCATGGGGGGACATTGTAAGGAATATATCCATGTCTAGGGGTACATACACGTTTAATACTTATACTATACAGATGGATCTGTCACAACGCCCAGGTCCAAACACTCTGCGGCTGCAGAATATTTTTGACTACTACACCTGAAGACACCCAGAGAAGGAGAGTCAACTGTTGGTGAGTGTCATCACATTCATGCAGAAGAGAAATGTTATTATTTGCCTGAATCCCAAGATTCTAGAATTTTTAAACAGTATTAAAAAATCAGTAGGTGGAGTCTATTTCAATGTGCGGGGCAAGTATAAGGTAATTGGGTGGGGCATATAAAGGTCAATATGGGTGGAATCTGTGTAAGGGGAGGAGCCACGCCTTGCTCTGGCACCCCTCCAACTTGAAAGTTCACCAGCCCCACTGTTGGGTTGTAAGAATGTAATGGGATGTAAGCATGTTAGAGGGAGAGACTAAGATGAGAATCAGTCCAGGTAGTGATGGGGCGCAATAGTATATTTGTGTTCCTATTTGAATATCTAAATATATGTTAAAAATACAACAATTTCCTGCTAAAAATTCACAGAAATACAGATATTGCACTGCACTCTGGGCAGGGACATGCAAATCAGTTCACAATGCACTTTAACTTCTTAATCTAAATACTAGTTTATACATGGTTTCCACAAAGTCAAATGCACAAGATATGAACCAGCCCCACACTGATGAGATCCATTAGATGGAGGAAACAGTGACTGTTTGTGGGTAGATCTCCTAACTTGTGCATAATCCATCCTATGCTATGCAGTGAGCATATACCTATAAGGAGCCATCTATACAGCGGTATTTGCATTCTATTACCAATGTCTTCTGATCATCTTCTGATAATGTGATTCTGTTACTGCAAAGATCTAGGTGCTTTTCTGTTTTTTAGGTTAATGTCCCTGTTTTTTTGTATTTTTTTGTAATGTCCTTGTAACACACAGGTTTGTTCCACATTACTCTGCGCACACTAACCAGAACCAATTGTTACAGGCTATGAATATGAATGAGGGATCTACTATATACTAAGTTAGAGATTTACTATCTTATTTGAGTTAGGGATTTACGATCTAATATGAGTGAGGGATTTACTATATAATATAAGTGAGGGATTTACTATATAATATGAGTGAGGGATTTACTATATAATATGAGTGAGGGATTTACTATATAATATAAGTGAGGGATTTACTATATAATATGAGTGAGGGATTTACTATATAATATAAGTGAGGGATTTACTATATAATATAAGTGAGGGATTTACTATATAATATGAGTGAGGGATTTACTATATAATATAAGTGAGGGATTTACTATATAATATAAGTCAGGGATTTACTATCTAATATGAGTGAGGGATTTACTATATAATATAAGTGAGGGATTTACTATATAATATAAGTGAGGGATTTACTATATAATATGAGTGAGGGATTTACTATATAATATAAGTGAGGGATTTACTATATAATATGAGTGAGGGATTTACTATATAATATGAGTGAGGGATTTACTATATAATATAAGTGAGGGATTTACTATATAATATAAGTGAGGGATTTACTATATAATATAAGTCAGGGATTTACTATCTAATATGAGTGAGGGATTTACTATATAATATGAGTGAGGGATTTACTATATAATATAAGTGAGGGATTTACTATATAATATGAGTGAGGGATTTACTATATAATATAAGTGAGGGATTTACTATATAATATGAGTGAGGGATTTACTATATAATATAAGTGAGGGATTTACTATATAATATAAGTGAGGGATTTACTATATAATATAAGTGAGGGATTTACTATATAATATAAGTGAGGGATTTACTATATAATATAAGTGAGGGATTTACTATCTAATATGAGTGAGGGATTTACTATATAATATAAGTGAGGGATTTACTAATATGAGCGAAGGATTTACTATCTTCTTGGTCCTAGTGC
The DNA here is from genome assembly GCA_027410445.1 of Discoglossus pictus. Taxonomy (NCBI): domain Eukaryota; kingdom Metazoa; phylum Chordata; class Amphibia; order Anura; family Alytidae; genus Discoglossus; species Discoglossus pictus. The sequence goes on along the minus strand of CM050165.1, from coordinate 447,076,394 downwards.
CAAGTAAACCTTTATAATGACAGTCTTACAACAACTGCAAATCATCAACTCTGTCACTCCCACCAACTCGATCTCTTTTACCCCCTTATATGTTGATTCCACCATCTATCCCTGCTCCATGGTGTGACCTCATATTAGTTGGACATGACTGAACGACTGAACAACAACAAAATGGTTTAGCATCTGTTTTTTGTTTGTTCTCTTCTAATTTTCTATTATTCAGAGGTAGATCAGCACGGTTTGGAGCAACAACACAGCCCCATGACATTAATTTATGGGATTCAGGACTGTACATGTTTTATTTTGTATATCGTTGTTCAAGAAGCAGTTACTCAATTTTGTTATATTTATAAATACATTATATAAGGATTAAATATGGGTTCTCTACACATGGTCAGAGTGGGTATAATAATTTTATCTTATATTATTAGTTTCTATAACATATTCCATATTATAGTTGTCAAACTGTGATTTGTCGTCACGCTTGTGCGCCTCGCTTTGCAGTTGCGCAACGACAACTGGTATTTTGACCACTCCCCCTGCCCCACTGATGCACATCAGAACCCAGCTGCAATTCATTGAAGGGCTTGCGGCCCTGCCTGGTCCATGCTCCGACGGAAAGGCCGGGGAGGGAAGAGAGGAGGGGGAAGAGACACAGGGGAGGAAGAGGAGGGGGAGGAGACACAGGGGAGGGAGACAGGGGGTGAAGAGACAGAGGGGGGAGAGAGACACAGTGGATGGAGAGGGGGAAGAAACACAGGGGAGGGAGATGGGGGTGAAGGAGAAACAAGGGAGGGAGAGGTGAAGGAGACACAGAGGAGGGGGGAAGAGACACAGGGGAGGGAGGAGGGGGAAGAGACACAGGGGAGGGAGAGGGGGAAAGGGACACAGGGGAAGGAGAAGAAGTAGAGGGTGGGAGAGGCTTGCAATGTGCGCCTCCCGTCAAGTAGAGGGGCGGAGAGGCTCGCAATAAGTGCCAAAGGCTTGTAATGGCACCCGAAGGCGCTCATCGCGTGGCAGGTGGGAGAGCCTCGCAATGTGTGCCAAACAACATTGCCAGGCTTCAAATTTTATTGGCGTCATTTTTGACGGGCAAGTCACTAGTATTATTATATTTAATTAAATAATTTCAAACTTGATTAGTAAAGATAGGGCCCTCCATTTTTTTGCATTGTGTTATTATTATTATTTTTCCCCTGTATAGTGCTAAGGAATATGTTGGCGCCTTAGACATAAAAGAGATTATAATAATACTCACACATGGTAATATAATACATCTATCCTGTTCTTCCTGTTCTTCCACGCACCACTATCCACATTTCTAGCTACCATTCTGTTGCCCCCACCACCACCATCATGTACTCTCATAATCTATAAATGTCATATATAAAATACAATAAATTAGGTGATTTCAACTTATTCCCTAGTAATGTATCTAATCCTGCAACAGATCATTATTGCCAGCACTTCTTATGACTTTTCAGCTCTTGCCCATGTCCAAGATGGCGGCTCCGTAGTTCGTCACAGATTTTATTTTCCTATTTACACTAGGCGTAGAAACCGCAAGAAACCGGAAGTGAAAGAGGAAGGCGGCCTAATGAGGTCTTAGTTATAACGAGCTGAGGAGAACGTCTAGAGATGTAAGTTTGTGTGAAATAAATCAATAGATAGGCAGATAAGGGCAAAATATGTAGGTGTGTGGAGGATTATATACTTATAGTATGAGTGGGGAGTAAGGAGTGTATGTAGAACTATACAGGAGCTGAGGATTATGGGATATGTAAATGAGACTATACACTAGCACACACTGATACTAGAGAGATACACACCCCTCCCCCACACTACATATCACCCATTCCATGCAGTATATGGTTTTATTCCCATGATATATACAATATGTATATGAGTATTGTGTGTGGAGGGGGCTATATATATATATATATATATATACACAGAACCTAAGGAACATGGAATATATCTATCTATATATCTGTCTGTATCTATCTATTTGTCTCTATCTATATGTATGTATATCTATCTGTCTTTCACTATCCCCCTCTATCTATCTTTCTATCTATCTGTCTGTCTCTATCTATGTGTCTCTATCTATCTATCTATGTGTCTCTATCTATCTATCTATTTGTCTCTATCTATATGTATGTATATCTATCTGTCTTTCACTATCCCCCTCTATCTTTCTATTTGTCTCTATCTATCTGTCTCTATCTATCTATGTGTCTCTATCTATCTATGTGTCTCTATCTATCTATCTATGTGTCTCTATCTATCTATTTGTCTCTATCTATCTATCTATCTGTCTCTATTTGTCTCTATCTATATGTATGTATATCTATCTGTCTTTCACTATCCCCCTCTATCTATCTATCTATCTATCTATCTATCTATCTATCTATCTATCTATCTATCTATCTTTCTATCCATTTGTCTCTATCTATCTGTCTCTATCTATCTATGTGTCTCTATCTATCTATGTGTCTCTATCTATCTATGTGTCTCTATCTATCTATCTATTTGTCTCTATCTATCTGTCTCTATCTATCTATGTGTCTCTATCTATCTATTTGTCTCTATCTATCTATCTGTCTCTATCTATCTGTCTCTATCTATCTATGTGTCTCTATCTATCTATCTATTTGTCTCTATCTATCTGTCTCTATCTATCTATCTATGTGTCTCTATCTATCTATCTATCTATCTATCTATGTGTCTCTATCTATCTATATATCCCAGGGCTCCTACAATTTTACATCTGATTTCTTACTTTATAGGTTAGTCTATACATATCTGTATACATAAACTGCTCTAGTTCATAAAATAAATCCTGGCTCCAACCAAATAAACGTATATATATACTCCTGATAAACAGCATAAAGCCTCAGTCCAGGGCGCACTTAATGTTACGTGAAGATGTAAATGAAGAATGCAGACCGAGTAAGATGGAATAACATGAAGTGTACTCAGGACACCATTTCTGTCCCACATCTTGCAATATATATGATTTTGTATATATTTTCTAAAACATGTTTATATAATAATATACCATTTTAGTCCACTATGAAAGATAACATATATATCCTCCATCGTGGTATTATTCTAGATATAAACTACCACTATAACTTCGCTACTTCAGACTGATTATGTGTATGTTGTTGTATAGATTACATGTAATTATTTAGTGTTTGATAACATTGCAGCCTAGAGAACATCCATTAGAAGCTACCCATAACCAAGATGGTGCGTTCAGAGTCTTGTGTCTAAAATGCCCACTCTGTCCATAGGAAAACAGAAGAGACCATAGAGGAACTTTCGTGACAGTGATTACTGGAGCAGAACTCAACTTCTAAAGCTGTAAGGTAAGAAATATGTAATGGTGGTGTGGTGTGTGGAGGAAGGAGTATGTATATATCTCTATAAGTGGTATATATATTGTCACGACCCACTCTCTGGCTGGGGTCTGTTGACCGTATTTGGGTGACTCTGGACCTTAAGCAGCTTTGATTACAGGAACATCATGTCTCATCCTTGGGTTTAGACTGAGCAATATTGACAGTAAGTCTGACGAATCTTACTGCAAGCATATGTCCCCGGGTAAATAATACATCTACACGCCACGTCTTGATGAAAATTATGAACACTTTATTGAATTGGGTCAGCTTATTTAAAACCTTGCACAACACATTATAGGGAGTGGCTACCTTTAGTCAAACCCTCATCCCCCTCTGGACCAATGGAGTAGCCCTTAGAAGCAGCTAATTCCCTCTGTCCCATGGGACAGGGTTAATCCTTGGGAACTATCAGTCCCCTCCCCAGGGGCCCCCCACTAGGTGTGGCTACAAGCTCATTCTATCTCTGGCGGTGGAGAGAGTAACATCTCTGCCCTGGCCTATGGCCCTAGTATTGAGGCTGGAAGACCATGTACTATACCATTGTCCTACGGTGCCTGGCAGTCTGGCAAATCTCTTTGTTCTGCTATCTCCTTTGTTTACACTAAGGACCATATGGCCAACTCCTGACTGAGAGTTTATACAATGGGGGAGGGTTGACTAATTAAAACATAGCTATCACTCCATAATACAATATACAATATAATACTAACATATTATAACCCATAACACAATATACAGTGGGTCTCCTAAACCCAGAACTCTTACTCTCCATATGGCACCATCTGTGGATGATATACCAGCCCCAAGATGGCGGCTATTGGTATATAACAGTCCCTCCTGGTAGGCACAACTAGTGGCCAACTTGAGTTATGACATATATGTCTGTGTATATATAAATTATAGTATAAAGGATGAGCTTCCCCAACACACACATCTCGTACGTAGCATATTGTAATATATATTTACATCATTACAGAATCAAAAGCTAAACTTTCAGCCAGTAAGAGGACCCTGCTCTTGTGAGTTTCCCATCTATGTGGTGGGATGGATATAATATGGGACACATGGGAGGAGTGTACATTAGGTGGGTCTCCTTTGAGTGGAAGAGAATATTTATGCAATTCTTCCAAAGACCAGAGAATATTTTATAATTATGGAGGCGATGAGCAAAGCTATTAAATAGAATGTTATCTCCCAATGGAATCACACGCCCACTCAGTCTCCAGGCCATCAAATTCCTTTAGTTGTAATGCACCAACATATTAGGTAGTGCTATACAGGGGTAAGCTCAAGTCAGGAACAATATTAACACAATGCAGAAGAATAGAGGGCCCCATCTGAACTTAAGATCAAACATACGTAGTGCTTTTCCTAAAGCATTTAGGAAGATTGAAAACTTACAATCTAATATATATTTCAGAGCTTGACAAAACTAGGAGCCAGGAAGCTATTGCTATTATAACTAGCACTTAACATGTTATTTGGTGTACACATATATATATCTACTAGACAATTGCCCGTCAAAAAGTGACATGAATTGGTGGTATAATTCTTCATGTCCCCCCCCCACACTCCCTTATCTTTCTCCTCCCCTCCCTTGTGTCTCTTTTCTTCCACCTCTCCCTCCCCTGCGTCTCTTCCACAAGGTCATGTCACCCTCTGTCTCAGATGTTGATGAACATTTGGTGTACACCCTCCCCTTATGGTTGAAAGAAACACCCTTCATTTTTCCCCTCTATCTCAAACGGTTTTCATTTTATAACACTTTTCAAAGTTTAATTAAATCTGCGTTGTCTGTCCCTCTTGAGACCCTTGGCACAAAGATACCCTTGTGTACATTTAATTTTTTTCTCCATAACCAATTACCAGATCTCTTTGAAATTTTACACAGAGCTCAATAAAATTTGAGGATTTCAGAAAAAAAATACACAATACTCAAAAGATTTTATATAATTGCCTAAAAAAAGTTATAAATGTACTTGTAGCCTAGTTTTTTGTGGAAAAACTAGGTTAAGAAAACCTGAATTTTCAGCGTGCGGGCATGATGAAACCAACATTTTTTGATGTTGAAAATTATTGCAAAGACATGTTCTTTCTCGACAAAGAATGACATTTGCTTTTTTTTATTTCTTGTAATGAAAATTTTAAAGTTTTTTGGACATTGTGGGAAAAAAATGGCTACTGGGTAGCTATTTTGTACAACTTTCCTACAAACCATAGCTGTAATAGAAAAAAAATAATGAAACAGAGTTGTTCATCTTAAACATTAACAAAATATTAGTTATTATAGGGCTCTTTTTCAAACGTGCAGACTTGTTTTTAGTTGTGGGGTATTCAAAATTATGAAAATTGGCTATCGTGAAATCAATAAAAAAAAAAAATTGTTCAGAAACTTTAAATACTGACAAGTAAGGTAATAAGACCTAGCAAGAAAAATATTAAAATAATTTAAAATGATGCATTATATTCAATTATGCAACATTACATGATACTCAATTTGTTTTTCAGAATATTATTGCATACAAAGACATGTCTATCTTACAGAAAAAAACAATGATGTTTGCGTGCCATCTTGAAATAATGGATGTATGGAGACTTTTTAACATTTTATGTTAAATATATTGGGGCGTAATTCACAATGAGGCAGTTTTATGACTGAAGATACTTTAATAACAATAAGGACAACAGTTAGACTAAAGTAAAAAATGACCACAGACTACGCTATTATCACAGTTGATTACCTTAGATGTTTAAAGGGTGTACACCAAGTTTCATCAAAATCTGAGATGGTGGGTGACAAAACCCTTGTTTTTTTGCGTTGATTTGATGTGGAATGACCCCTGTGTCTCTGCCCCCTCTCTCCTGTGACTCCCCCACCTCTTCCTTCCCTGTGTCACTTCCCCTACTCACGATCTTCCCTCTCCCTCCCCTGTGTCTCTTCCACCCCTCTCCTGTGTTTCAATTGGGGATTAAACAAGTTTGACTTCCACGTCTGAGTGCACAAGCACCAATGAGATGTATAGCTGTACTGGTTGAATTAACATAGCCCAATCAGAATAGTTCTGTATATATATATATATATATATATATATATATATATATATATATATATATATATATATATATGTTTAATGGTCCTCAGTTTCTTTGCTGTAGCCTCAGTATCACCTGTAAGTTTTCCAAATCTTCCATCAACGCCATACACTTGTTGGGAAAGAAGTATCTTCTGCAGTTATTGTCTGTGGGGGTTGTACAATGCCAAGCATATGAAGAAAAGGTATTGCGCAAGAATCGTCGCGGGCTAGGCCAGCAGAATGAAGGTGAAGGTCCATTTGGGTGAATACATTTTACAAAAGCATTTCCCTCGTCTTGATTAATCTTCAATATCACATGATCATACTTGCAAGTAACAAAACATCCAGGAAACAGATCATCGGCATTCACAGGAAGTTTGGGGAGGCTCCTCAGGTTGAGTTGTGGAAAAATGCAAGTTCCAGGGAGTGTCTCCACGTCTCTGAAACGGGTTTTTGCAGGAAGAGCGGAGTATGTCTATGTCTTCTCTTGCAATATAATTGAATTTGACCTTTTTCAATTTTTTTTGGCACAGAAATCAAGAAATGTTTTTGCAGTAGTAATCTGCTTTTCAAGGGGTCTCTTTTTTCTAGGCATTTATAAAATCTTTTGAGTGCTGGGGATTTTTTTTTTTCCGAAATCCTCATTATTTTATTGAACTTTATGTAAAATTTTAAAGAGATCTGATCATTGGTTATGGAGAAAAAATAAAAAATATGTACCTTGTGTATCTTGTGCCGAGGGTCTCAAGAGGGACAGACAATGCAGATTTAATGAAACTTTGAAGTGTTATAAAATTAAAACCGTTTGAGATAGAGGGGGAAAAATTAAGGGTGTTTATTTCAACCATACGGGAACGGTGTACACAAAGTTTCATCAAAATCTGAGATGGTGGGTGACAAAACCCTTGTTTTTTGCGTTGATTTGATGTGGAATGACCCCTGTGTCTCTGCACCCCCCTCTCCTGTGACTCCCCCACCTCTTCCTTCCCTGTGTCACTTCCCCTACTCACGATCCTCCCTCTCCCTCCCCTGTGTCTCTTCCACCCCTCTCCTGTGTTTCAATTGGGGATTAAACAAATTTGACTTCCACGTCTGAGTGCACAAGCACCAATGAGATGTATAGCTGTACTGGTTGAATTAACATAGCCCAATCAGAATAGTTCTGTATATATATATATATATATATATATATATATATATACAAAATATGGCGGGAATAAAACTATAAGGCTGGCAATGCTGTTTGCCACACAATGTGAGGCTTTTGCTCCTCTGAGCACCTTCGGCGCTTATCGGGTGCCCCGTACTGATGGCCTTCGCCGCTCAACGCATGGCTCGCAATGAGTTGCTTCGGCGCTCTTTGCAAGCCACTCCCCGCGTGTACTTCAACTTCCCTGCTTTGCAATGATCACCCTCGGCCGTCATCGCGAGCCCTACGATGAGCGCCTTCATTCCAAGCCTTTCCCACTAGCGGTGCTAATCGCGTGGCTCACAATGAGCGCCGAAGCCTTTCCTCTCGCGCTCCTGTAGGGGGCGCTCATTCCAGGGTTCATTAACCTGCAAGTTTTGTGCTTGGGAATGCCATGTGTCTCTTTCCACCATCTCCCCCCTGTCCCTTCCCTGTGTCTTTCTCCTCTGTGTGCCTGCTGAATGTTTGCGTGTTAGGTGCTGAATGGCGTTTGTTTTATTTTCAAAGTCCCGCGTCCCTGGCGTTGTTCGTGTGTTACTGTCTTTGCCGTTGTGTATTTTCTAAGTTCCCCGTGCCTGGCTTTGCTCGGCCTCGTTTTCACCCTTTTTAAAGTTTTTTTACGTTTTTTTGTCCTCCATTTTTTTCCTCGCTTAGCCGATTTTTGATTTCCAAAAAACAGCAAATATCTGTCAAATTTGCTTGCAACCACACTCCCAGGCTTCCTGGCTATCCCCCTGTGCTGTGTGCGAGTGTGTTTTTTTATTTTGCTTGTTTTTCTGGTTTTTCGAGTTACGTGCTTGAACTAAGTTTGGCTCATTGCGGCCTAAGTCCGTCGTGCCTCAACTGCTCGCCTCGCTTTGGATTTGTTTTTCTACATTTCTCTCCAATTGGAATCATTAAAAAGATAATTCAAGAAACATTTTCAGACCTTGATGGAATAGGCAATTTCATCACAAATTTAAAAGGAAACTCTCAAAACAAATTTACAGCCTCAGATCAATTGTTAAATCTGAAGCCTGTTAAAAATGCACTGAATTTGGCCTTAAAGAGAGGAGTAGAACCAATAATCCAACTTTTACAGAATATTATTTCTCCATTAATGGAAGGGTCAGGGAATCGGGAGTTTTTTTAGTACAAAAGATGGTTTGGTATTTGAGAAAAGACGTGAGCCTCAGAGCTTCTCTCCTAAGAAGTAAAAGAGAAGGAGAGACCTTGAGGTAGAAGAGAGACAGGAGAAAAGATAGATGATATAACCACTAACAACGAGCTCTATTCTATTAGAAGCTCTCAATCATAAATTCGGCTGTGGGTGATTTTTTTTCTAAATGTTTAGATGTATTCTATCGCTGCAAGACAGCAATTTACTTCTTCCAGTCTCCACTCGTAAACCGTGTCTTTTTAAGTAGCATTTCAGGGGGTGTGATCATATGGTCCTGCAATATTTAAGCGAGCCCATAATTTACTTCTTCGACACAGCCAATAGTAAATGAGACCGGTATCATGACGTCAGTAAAACATGGAAGTTACACTTAATCTGTAATGGGAGGCTAAACGTTAATAAGAGCAAATGAGTAATGTTTGCCCATGGGATATACTGTAGTATATCAGTCTGGCCTCACTCAGAAGAGTGATCCAGTCCCAAAATACCAGGCAATTCTCCCTGAACAGGAGTAGTAGCAAACCCCAGACGTACTTTTCGGCCTCTGTGGGCTCGTCAGTGAGGGCACAAGTGAGCTAAAAGATGCTGCTCTCTTAACCAGACCTATAGAAAAACCCACTGAGGTATTTTTCGTTCTCAGATGAGCACCTCTACTCTTTTTGCTTACATTTTCCTCACCTTATGGGTGATAGGAGGAACCAAACGTAGACTCCTTGCTCACTGTGCCTTTGGGAGGCCAACAAAGGCCAAAAACTACGTCTGGGGTTTGCTATTTCTCCTGTTCAGGGAGAATTGCCTGGTATTTCAGAGCTGGATCACTCTTCAGAGTGAGACCAGACTGATATACTACAGGATATTTCTTCCTTTGAAGGGAACAAGTGAGCTAAAACAAGCCTATAGAAAAAAAAACACTGAGATTTGTTGTTCTCAGATGAGCACCTCTACTCTTTTTGGTACTAACTAATATATAAAGTGCTATTGCTCCTCATGTAGTGATATAGCTCTTGTTCCTTCAGTCATGTTCATCTTTGTCTTTTTAAAACTCTTGTTGGTAGTATATGTGGGATTGGGAAGGGTGGCTTCCTGTCTTCAGCTATGAGACCGGAAGAGGTAGGATGTGGGGTGGGTAAATGAGAATGTAACAAATACAATTTGGGGTTGGTGGAAAGAGTTGATATTGACCATGAACATTTCAGTTGTTTGGCAAGATTGAGGGTAGATGAAGCAGAATAAATGTATAATGCAGGAAGTGTGAGATTTCCTCCATAGACATTTAGCAGTGTGGGAGCACCTCTTTATGTAGCATGTTTGCATAGTGTGCCATGGTTGTGGGTAAGAGCAAGGGGGTCAGCCTTTGGTTGTGGGGCAAGTTAGTATCTCGTTGTACTGTGAGGTGGCAATGTCAGGGCAGGTGACTACAGTGAATGGGCTGGAAAAGCATTGTAGTACATTGGAAATTTGTTATGGGTCAAGTGCTTGGAGGTTTATGTAGGTTCTGATGACAGGGATTGAAGAAAGGCAGTAAATGGAAGGTGTGGTGAGGTTGCAGGTTAGGATGTGGTTATAAGAAAGAGGGAGTGAGGAGATGACAAGGTTGGAGATTGTGCAGAGATTGGTAAAGATAAGGTCAAGAGAGTGTCCATCACTGTAAGTAAATCCCTAGTACGCCCTCATTTGGAATATAGAGTATAGTTTTGGGCATCTCTTCATAAAAAGGACCTTTTAGAGCTGTAAGAAATACAGAGAAGGAGCAGCCGAATGATTTAGGGGAATGGAGGGACTAAGCTATGAAGGTAGATTAACCAAATTAATGGTATTTTCTCTAGAAAAAATGCACCTAAGAGGGAATACGATTACCTAATATATATATGTACATCCAGGGTAAATATAAGGCTTGTCAGGGGAACTTTTTGTGCCAAGAGGTTTTCAACTGACAAGAGGACATCCCTTGAGGTTAGAAGAAAAAAAAAGGCTCCACCCTAAAGAATAAAAAATGGCTCTTCATAGTAAGGGTGGTTAAACAGTGGAATTACCTAACAAAGGAGGTTGTGACAGCAGACTCGATAGATAACTTTTAAAAGGGATTGGTTATACTTTTGAATAAAAAGGTTATTCAAGGTTATCCTGAATATTTATAGAAGGTGTATTGATCCAAGGAGTATAATGATTGCCAGTATCTGGTGTCAGAAACAAATTGTTTCCCCTTCTGAGAAAATCTCCATTGTTTCCATTTTTTTTATTTGCCTTCCTCTGGATCAATTAACAAATACTCCACATATTACAAAGATCAGAGATCTAGAAAGGTTGACCTATACTAGATTAGTATTAATGTATTAATATTTATCTGGTTCTTTTGTAGTCTCTGTAGTTTGTATGATAATGTGAGATTTGTCAGTTGTTCTGTACTGTACTGTGACCGTCTCATGTTTATTTGTACAGACCATAAAGACATGTAACAGATCCCAGCGTGTGACCTTCTCATGTTTATTTGTACAGACCATAAAGACATGTAATAGATCCCAGCGTGTGACCATCTCATGTTTATTTGTACAGACTATAAAAACATGTAACAAATCTCAACGTGTGACTGTCTCATGTTTATTTGTACTGACCATAAAGACGAGTAACAAATCCCAGCATTTGACCATCTCCTGTTTATTTGTACAGACCATAAAGACATGTAACAGATCCCAGCATGTGACTGTCTCATGTTTATTTGTACAGACTAAAAAAACATGTAACAAATCTCAACATGTGACTGTCTCATGTTTATGTGTACTGACCAGAAAGACGTGTAACAAAACCCAGCATTTGACCGTCTCCTGTTTATTTGTACAGACCATAAAGACATGTAACAAATCCCAGCGTAGACATCTCATGTTTATTTGTACAGACCATAAAGACATGTAACAAATCCCAGCGTAGACATCTCATGTTTATTTGTACAGACCATAAAGACGTGTAACAAATCCGAGCATGTGACCGTCTCATATGTATTTGTACAGACAGTGACAACGTGACACCATCAATTCTCTCAGAGACTGACCAAGAAGAAAAGACAAATATGAGGAGTCCACGGGAGATTAAAGAGGAGGAAATTCCTGTAAATATCATTAAAGGTAAGTAATATCCTATAGGCAATTATCACTACTATTTATCCTTCATCACTCACCCAAGACGTTTTACAAGCAGTACAGCTCATGACAAAGGGGATTTTATACACAATGGCACAATATCTGCTCTTCTGTCCATACAAAGTAATAACATTTATTTGATTCCATCTTTCAGCTAAAAGATGTAAATAGATTTTAAGACACAAACACTAGATTGATGTTGAATAATTAAAATGGTGAACGTGTATAATCTGTTCATCTATATCTGTAGGACCTTTACATAGTTACAATGTTACATAGTAATTGAGGTTTAAAAAAAGACTTTCAGTCCATCAAGTACAACCTTTTAAAATCTCCTCTGATCTGCAATATGCAGATTATTTTTTAATTAATCCAGAGGAAGTGAACAGAACAAAAACCCAAGTGAAACTTAGCCAATTCTCTCAAAAGGGAAAAAATAATTCCTTCGTGACCCCAGATACTGGCGATCAGATTCCTCCCTGGATCAATGCGCTCTCTATAATTAACCAGGATAACCCTGAATGGCCTTTTTAATAAAAAATACATCCAGCCCCTTTTAAAGTTATCTATCAAATCCGCTGTCACTACCTCCTTTAGTAGAGAATTCCACAGATTAACCACCCTTACTGTGAAGAACTCTTTTCTTTCTTTTAGGTGGAATCTTTTTACTTCTAACCTCAAAGATTGTCATCTTCTCAGTTGAAAACCTATTGGCACAAAAAGCTCACTTGACTAATGTTTATACTGACCCTGGATGTATTTATATAATGTAATCATATCTCCTCTTACATGCCTTTTTCTAGAGAAAATAAGGGTCATTTGGTTAGTATTTCTTCATAACTTAACCCCTCCATTTCCCTTATTAGTTTTGTAGCCCTTCTATGTACCTTTTCCAGCTCTAAAATGTAATTTTTAGGAAGTGATTCCAAAAAAGGTACTCCATATTCCAAATTAGGGCGTACTAGGGATTTGTTTAGTGACAGAATTATATCTGACTTCCTTGCTTCTATACCCTTCTTGATACATGCTAATATTTTATTTGCTGCTGCTTGGCATTAAGCACTGTTACCTAGATGGTTGTCCACAAGCTCCCGAATCCCTCTGATAACTCTATATTTGATACATTGCATGGCTAATTTTCCTTCCCAGATGCATAACTTTAGATTTATTCGTATTAAATCTCATCTGCCATTTAGATGCCCATTCCTCTATTTTATTTAAATCCCTTTGGAGGGAAAGTACATCATTATCTGATTTAATTACCTTGCACAACTTAGAAGTGGGACTGGAAAGTAGTGTCCCCATTTTTGCTGATGACACTAAGTTGTGCAAGGTAATTAAATCAGATAATGATGTTCTTCCCAGTCCCACTTCGAAGTCATTAATAAATATGTTAAAAAGGAGAGGACCTAACAGTGAACCCTGAGGAACCCCACTTACCACATTAGTCCAATTGGAGTATGTTGCATTTACAACAACCCTTTGCTTCCTGTCTTTTAGCCAGCTCTCAATCCATGAACAGATATTTACTGCAATTCCTGTATCCCTTAGTTTGCACAATAGTCTTCCATGTGGCATTGTATCAAAAGCCTTTGCAAAATCCAAAAAGACTACATCCACTGAGTTGCCTTGATCGAGGTTCCTACTAACCTCCTCATAGATACCAATTAGATTTGTTTGACATGACCTATCCCTCATAAATCCATGTTGGCTCCAACTTATAATCCTGTTCAAATAGACATATTTATATGCCATATTAACCCTTATAAAAGCTTTCCCACTATAGAAGTGAGACTCACTGGTCTCTAATTCCCTGGATTTGCTCTTGCTCCTTCTTAAATATAGGTATCACTTCTGCATTTCTCCAGTCATCTGGTAGTGACCCTGTGGTGAGTGAATCTTGATAGATTAGATATAATGGTTTGGCTATTACAGAACCCAGTTCCCTCAGTACCCTTGCATGTATTACAACAGGAATTGGAGTTTCATTAACATTTATTTGTTCCAACCTCTTTTGGATTACTTCCTGCGTTAACCAATTATCTGGTAAAGGTAGTGGTTGTGGTGTCCCAACCACTGTTACCTCCCTTGTGTATACAGAAGAAAAGGACCTATTTAGCTCATCTGCCTTTTCCTGGTCACTAATTATCAGACTGTGTCACATTGTAATGTTCCTATAACTTACTTCCTCGCCTTCTTCCCATTAATATATTTATACACATGTTTAGGGCTAGCCTTACTCTCCTTTACATATAACTCGTCACTTTCTATTTTAGACAGTCTAATAGCCCTTTCACTGCCTTGGTGATTTCCTTGTACTCATGTAAAGCAGTCTCTGTCCCCTCTTCTTTGTATAATATAAATGCCTGTTTATTACTCTGTATCTTAATCTTGAAATAATTGTTAAGCCACATGGGATATGATTTACTCCTTCTACTTTTATTCCCACACGGTATATGCCAATGTGTATGTATATTTAGTAAGGGTTTAAATGTTGTGCATTTATGTTCAGTATTTTTACCCATCAGCTCTTTGTCCTAGTCTATACTTTATATATACTTTAGATGTGAAGCCTCCAGTTATCTCCAAGGTTGAACAAGAAGAGCTGAATAAAAGAGATCAGCACCATGAGAAGGAGGAGATTCCTGTAAATATCAGGGAAGGTGAGAAATTAATTTGTAAAATAAAGACATTAATATTGAATACTGTCACCCTAAGGATTTAATCTTAAAGAGGATTAAAAACTGTCTATACATAGCAATAGCTGTTTATCTCTATAGTACATAATTCCTGAGATATTATTATTATAGTTTATTTATAACACCCCGACATATTCCGTAGCGCTGTTCTTAAATTAGGTTCAGACAATGATAAATACATTTAGCAAAGGAAGGACGGCCCTGTCTTTGAGCTAGGAATACAATGTCCATGGTGAATTCCCAAAGTACTTAGGATAGAAACTCGCAGACTTACAATCTAAGGGATATTGTTTGTGCAGCTCCTGAATGCTAATATGCAGCTCAGTATAGTAAAGTACTGCTCCGAGAGCTTGATAAGTGTGTGTGGGGGAGGGGGCTATAACTTAGTATTTGCCAGTAATTGCTAATATGAGTCTACTAGGAAATTACCCGTCAAAAAAGACAGGAATAGCATTTTAAGCCTGGCAATGCTGTTTGCCACCTAATGTGAGCACTTTCTGCGTTCATCGTTCTCCCCCTTTCTGCTTCCTCCCCTGTGTCTCATTTTCCCCTCTCCATCCCTTGTGTCTCATTTTCCCCTCTCCATCCCTTGTGTCTCATTTCCCCATCCTCTCTCTCTCTTGTGTCTCCTTTCCCCCCTCCTCTCCCTCCCTTGTCTCTCCTTTTCCCCCTCCTCTCCCTCCCTTGTGTTTCCTTTTTCCCTCCCTTGTGTCTCCTTTCCCCCCTCCTCTCCCTCCCTTGTTTCTTCTTTTCCCCCTCCTCTCCCTCCCTTGTTTCTCCTTTCTCCCCTCCTCTCCCTCCCTTGTTTCTCCTTTCTCCCCCTCCCCAGTGTCTCTCCCCTCTCCCTTCCCTGTGTCTCCTTTCTTCCCCTCTCCATCCCTTGTGTCTCCTCCCCCTCCTCTCCATCCCTTGTGTCTCCTTTTCCCCCTCCTCTCCCTCCATTGTGTCTCCTTTTCCCCTCCTCTCACTCCCTTGTCTCCTTTTTCCCCTCCTCTCCCTTCCTTGTGTCTCCTTTTCCCTCTCCTCTTCATTGTGTCTCCTTTTCTCCCTCCTACCCTTGTGTCTCCATTTCCCCCTCCTCTCCCTCCCCTGTGTCTCATTTCCCACCTTCTCCCCTCTCTCTCCGTCTCGTCCCCCCTCCGTCTCTTCCCCACCTCTCCCTCCCTTGTGTCTCCTATACCCCCTCCTCTCCCTCCCTTTTGTCTCCTATACCCCCTCCTCTCCCTCCCTTGTGTCTCCTCCCCCCTCTTTCTCCCTCCCTTGTTTCTGTTTTTCCCTCCTCTCCATTCCTTGTGTCTCCTTTCCCCCTCCTCTTCCTCGTGTCTCCTTTTACCACCCACTTTCCCTCGTGTCTCATTGCACCCTCCACTCCCTCCGACGTGTGTCTCATTTCCCACATTCCCCCCTCTCCCTTCGTCTCTCCCGCCCCTGTGTCTCTTTCCCCAACTTTTCCTCCCTCCTGACCCCCTCTCCAATAACATCCCTACCCCTCTCTCCTCTCTTCTTACTTTGATCCGAAAAGGAGGAAGGATAAGGGGGTTAGAAGAGAGGAGGAGGATTGTGGCCCTCACTAAGCTCAAAAGTACCGCGGGCCTTGAGATTAGCACCTGCATTGCACGCACAGGCCTCGCAGTCTGGAGTCAACTGCTCGTCTTGCTTTGCGAGGCCCGCAAAGCGTGACAAAGCCGCTAACGTGAACAACGTTCTTGGTCCACAACTATACAGTAAGGTCCATAAATATTGGGACATCGACACAATTCTAATCTTTTTGACTCTATACACCACCACAATGGATTTGAAATGAAACAAATAACATGTGCTTTAACTGCAGACTTTCAGCTTTAATTTGAGGGTATTTACATCCAAATCAGGTGAACGGTGTAGGAATTACAACAGTTTGTATATGTGCCTCCCACTTTTTAAGGGACCAAAAGTAATGGGACAATTGGCTGCTCAGCTGTTCCATGGCCAGGGGTGTGTTATTCCCTCATTATCCCATTTACAAAGAGCAGATACAAGCTCCAGTGTTCATTTCAAGTGTGCTATTTGCATTTGTTGCTGTTAACTCTCAATATGAGATCCAAAGAGCTGTCACTATCAGTGAAGCAAGCCATCATTAGGCTGAAAAAACAAAACAAACCCATCAGAGAGATAGCAAAAACAATAGGTGTGGCCAAATCAACTGTTTGAAACATCTTTAAAAAGAAAGAACGCACCGGTGAGCTCAGCAACACCAAAAGACCCGGAAGACCACGGAAAACAACTGTGGTGGATGACCGAAGAATTATTTCCCTGGTGAAGAAATCACCCTTCACAACAGTTGGCCAGATCAAAACACTCTCCAGGAGGTAGGTGTATGTGTGTCAAAGTCAACAATCAAGAGAAGACTTCACCAGAGTGAATATAGAGGGTTCACCACAAGATGTAAACCATTGGTGAGCCTCAAAAACAGGAAGGCCAGATTAGAGTTTTCCAAACAACACCTAAAAAAGCCTTCACAGTTCTGGAACAACATCCTATGGACAGATGAGACTAAGATCAACTTGTACCAGAGTGATGGGTAGAGAAGAGTATGGAGAAGGAAAGGAACTGCTCATGATCCAAAGCATACCACCTCATCAGTGAAGCATGGTGGTGGTAGTGTCATGGCGAGGGCATGTATGGCTGCCAATGGAACTGGTTCTCTTGTATTTATTAATGATGTGACTGCTGACAAAAGCAAGAGGATGAATTCTGAAGTGTTTCGGGCAATATTATCTGCTCATATTCAGCCAAATGCTTCAGAACTCATTGGAAGGCGCTTCACAATGCAGATGAACAATGACCCGAAGCATACTGCAAAAGCAACCAAAGAGTTTTTTAAGGGAAATAAGTGAAATGTTATGCAATGGCCAGGTCAATCACCTGATCTGAATCCGATTGAGCATGCATTTCACTTGCTGAAGACAAAACTGAAGGGAAAATGCCCCAAGAACAAGCAGGAACTGAAGACAGTTGCAATAGAGGTCTGGCAGAGCATCACCAGGGATGAAACCCAGCGTCTGGTGATGTCTATGCGTTCCAGACTTCAAGCTGTAATTGACTGCAAAGGATTTGCAACCAAGTATTAAAAAGTGAAAGTTTGTTTTATGACTGTTAATCTGTCCCATTAATTTTGGTCCCTTAAAAAGTGGGAGGCACATATACAGACTGTTGTAATTCCTACACCATTCACCTGATTTGGATGTAAATACCCTCAAATTAATGCTGAAAGTCTGCAGTTAAAGCACATCTTGTTTGTTTCATTTCAAATCCATTGTGGTGGTGTATAGAGTCAAAAAGATTAGAATTATGTCGATGTCCCAATATTTATGGACCTGACTGTATATGTGACTAGCGACTTGCCCGTCCAAAATGACGGCAATAGGAATTTAAGACTGGGAAAGCTGTTTGCCACATAATGTGAGTCTCTGACACTCTTAACCTTTTAGTTATCTACAAAGAAGTACAACAATTATAGTAAATGTGTTTATTTTTTTTAACATGCAACTTGTAGTTCAACAACTTGTTTAACAATATTAACCTTTTAATTGTCAGCTATGCAGTAATTATATAACAATGAATCAAGTTTGTAGAAATCGGTGTTGTAAACCATTACATATTGCTTTTTAACATGTATCTTGTATTTCAATGAGTGGTAAACTTTTAACAATATTAACATTTGTAAATTGTCAGCTATACATGAGTAATATAACAACTGGTCAACTTTCGATGAACACATTACATAATGCTTTGTAACCTGCAACTTGTAGTTCAAGTAGTTTTAAACCACAGAGGTATTGAATCCAGAGGAAGGCAAACAGAAACCCCCCCAGTGAAACTTATCCAATTGTGTCAAAGGGGGAAAACAATTAATTCCTTCCTGACCCCAGTAACTGGCGATCGGATTAGTCCCTGGCTCAATACTCTCTATTTCTTGCTAAATTGAAATATATAATTAAATAATCATACGTCTACTGACATTAACCCTTAATTATATACGATAAAACATTTTTCCCAACCTTGCAAAATACAATGTTAACAGTGCAAACATTAAAGTAATATAATTTTTATGAAAATGCATTGATCTTGAATATTGAATTCAGAGGATGGCAAACAGAGGCCCCCCCCCCCATTTCAACTTAGCCAATTGTATCAAAGGAGGAAAAAAAAACTACACGTCAATTCAGTGAGGACATGTCACCCTACGACTAGGATTTTGATAAAACTTCCCTTATGGTTGAAAGAAACATGCTTTATCCCCCCCCCCCCCCCTCCATCTCAAACGGTTTTAATTTTATAGCAATTCAAAGTTTCATTAAATCTGTTGTCTGTTGCTCTTTAGATCCGCGGCACAAGATACCTTTGGGTACATTTTTTTTTTTTCTCCATAACCAATAATCAGATCTCTTTGAAATTTGACACAGAAAAACGCAAATTTTAAGAAACAGCATGAAAACGAGGCTCAGCAACGCCAGGCTTGCAAAACGTACAAAAAACTCAACCTTAAGACTAACACTTACATCAACAACGCCAGGCACGCGGGACTTTGAAAATAAAACCAACGGCAGTCACCGTGCGCCACGCAATCATTCAACACACACACAGAGGAGAAAGATAGAGGGAAGGGACAGGGGGAGACACTTTGAATTCCCAAGCACTAAACTTGAAGGTTAACGAACCCTGCAATGAGCGCACCGTTCAGTAGGCGAGAGGAATTGCTCTCAATGAGCGTGAGCCACGCGATGAGCGTCAAAGGCGCTCAACGTGGGGCTTGCGATGAGCACACAGGAGGAGAGGCTCGCAATGAGCACCAAAGGTGCTCAGGGGACCATAAGCCTCACATTGTGTGGCAAACAGCATTGCCAGCCTTACAATTTTTATCCCATCAATTTTGATGGCAAGTTCCTAGTGTGTATATAATTCTCAATTATTTTTTTTTTGGGGAATATTTTTCTTGCTAGGTCTTATTTCCTTACATGCCAGGATTTAATGTTCTACTGACTGTAAATTCTTTTTTTCTTTCTTTTCTTTGTTTTTTTACTTCTAATAGCCAATTTTCATAACTTCAAATTCAAATATCCCAAAATTAAAACAAGTCTGCACTTTCTAAAAAAAACTATAATAATCAATATTATGTTACATTACACCTACGGATTGTAGGAAAGTTGTACAAAATGGCTACCAAGTAGCCATTTTTTTCCTACAATGTCCAAAAAACTGAACATTTTCATTACAAGGAATAAAAACCCCCACAAAATTCTTTCTTAGTCCAGAAAGAGAATGTCTGGTTTTCTAAACATAGTTTTTCCATTAAAAGAAACTACGCTACAAGTACATTTTATAAAAATGTTTAGGCATTTATAAAAATGTTTGAGTGCTGGTGTATTTTTTCTGAAATCATCTGTTTATTGAGCTCTGTGTAAAATTTCAAAGAGATCTGATAATTGGTTATGGAGAGAAAAAAATGTGCTGAGAGTCTCAAGAGGAACAGACAACCCAGGTTTAATGAAACTTAGGAGTGCTATAAAATTAAAACTGTTTGAGATAGAGGGGAAAACATGTAAGGGGATTTCTTTCAACCATAAGGGAAGGGAGTACACCAAGTTTCATCAAAATCAGAGTCGGAGGGCGATCAGATTACTCCCTGGATCAAGACTCTATTTAATTATACATTTAAATTTTTCAACAAATGATCATCCTCCTACTGACATGAACCCTTAATTTACATACAATGGAACAACTTTCTACTCCTTAAATTTAAATTTAACATTACAAACCGTAAAAATAATGTAATAACATTTAAACTGGAATTGTAAGAAAATGCAACAGAACTGTTTTGTGGGGCCAATCCTGCCAAAAGGCCACTTCCAAGACATTGTTTATTGTAATTTTTTTTCTACTTTTTTTTTGTTTATTATTTTTGAAGTTCTTGAACGGCACATAGAGTTTCCAATGTGAAATAGTGGTCCTCTAAAAAGATACCGCCAGACATAAAAGTTTGTCCACAGGTTATAACCACTGGTCTCTATGTTTTTTGCCATTTTATAGAGTTTCCTTAGTGAAATAGTGGGCCTCTAGAAAGAGCCAGTGTGACAAAAAATTGGTCCTCAAAATAAAACCACTGTTCTCTATGTTTACAGAACCTCATAGTATACAAAGTTTTTTTGTAACAATTCAGCCATTATCTAATAAATCACCCTGATTTGGGTTTTCTTCAATATGACCTTTAATTTTCTCTGGATTGTTGCATCTTGAAAATGCAACATAGAGTTGTCCATGGGCAAAGACAGGTTCCTTCAAAAAAAATACCCACAGACTTCAAAGTTTGTCCTTGGGATTTATTAATGGTCATGGCAAATGCCATGATAATGGGAAATTGTCTCCTCTGAAGGACAAAAGGCAACCCACTCTCCGTTGGAGCCAAATCAATTCTTGGTATAAGAATTGGTTCATCTTTATGGGTACCATTCATAATTTCTGCATGTATGAAATGTTCGTTTAAATCCTGTACAATTAATCTGGTCCCATTACAAAGTCCCTTTTTGGGATTCATATTTCTCAGTAGCATGACAATTGCCCCTTTTTTAATTTGCAAAATATGTGGTGGCATTCCAGAGGGAGTTAAAGAATTGATAAATTCCATAGTAAAGTTTGATTCACTGTATTTGTTATCAGCCAGAACCAAATCTGCACTATAATAATATTTTGTGGGTGCATTGATTAATTTAAAAATTTCGTTTTTTAGATTCAAGGCATGTATATTTTTTGATGTTAATATCACTGGACGACAATAAGCACCATTAATGTCTGAGTAATCCTTGTTATCAAATCAATAAATAACAGCAACTCTCTAAATGAAATAGAGTAGATAATTAATGTAAATATAGAATTCCTATGTATGCTGGGTCTACAGTGACTTACGCCAGCACACCATAGAAACACACAAGACTCTATTTGGAAATAATGTAGCAACAAATTAAAGAAAAAAACTAAAAAATATATAGAAAAAATGTGAGAAATATAGTACAATAGTGTAATTAAAATAGATATACAATGCAGTATATCAGAAGCAGGCTTTATTCTGGGGATAAGCTGTTATGAGTTACCCCTCCTAATAGACATGAAATACCCCACATAGAATAATAGTGTCATAAATTAAAACTGCACCTGTCTAGTTGAAAAGACAGATGACAGTTTGGGGTTGCTTTAATTGCTAGGTAAAGTGGATCTCTATATAATCCTTTGGGAATAGGACCAGTTAACTCTTTGTTGCTAGAGCTTTATCTACTTGTTGTCTTACTGGTCAGAAAATAGAGAATTTCCACAAGTAAATTTGACTGGTTGTTTTGATGCACAGCACAATGCTGTAATCAAAACTAAAATAACCCTGCTGTAATAATTGCTATACCTCTAATATAAATGTATGAGGTTCCATTTGGCCAAGTATCCTTACAAACAGACACAGGGAACTAGTTATGGATCGTATTGAGAAAGATTGTCGATATTAGTGATTCTTTGCAAATCATTTCTGATGGAATTTCAATTGTATCATCAGGTAGATTAGTTATTTTGGGATGTTTCCTTCTCCAATTTGAATTAGCCAATCAATGAATTAATTTTGGCCTTCAGATCTCATATTTATCTAATTTAAGGTGTGTAAATATTTTCCTCTGTTTACTTGTCTTTATACATGTTTTGACGATGTCAGTCCTATTGCCATGTGGCACCACAGGTAATGTTTGCCTAAAATCTCCTCCTTACATCACCTTTCCACCAAATGGCAAATCATTATCCATAACTTCTGTTAATAATCGATCAATACATTGTGTTGATTAAAAAGATTAAAAAAGAGCATTTGATGGTGCTCCTGTGGATCATCAAAGATTTGGATATTGTTTTAAAACCTAACCCTGATTTATACTTCTCAACAACATTGTCCCTTACTTGTTTGGAGAGTTCCTTGGTCTTCATGTCAGTGTTTTGTTAGTGGTGCCTCTTGCTTAGGTGTTGCAGCCTCTAGTGCCTTTCAAAAAAATGTGTGTATATGTAATGACAGATCATGTGACACTTAGATTGCACACAGGTGGACATCATTTCACTAATTATGTGACTTCTGAAGGTAATTGGATGCATCAGAGCTTTTTATGGGCTTAATAACAAAGGGGGGAATACATACTCACGTGCCAATTTTCTGTTTTCTATTTCTAAAAACATAGTTTTATGTGTATATTTTTCTCATTTCACTTCACCAACTTAGACTATTGTGTTCTGATCCATCACATAAAATTCAGATTAACAAAACATTGAACTTAAGACTGTAATGTAACAAAATAGGTAAAAAGTCAAGTGGGGGTGGGGGGGGGGGGGGATACTGTTGCAAGGCATTGTATTGTTTTTACCTGTCATGAATGCAAAGTTTAAAGAGCAGTAATGAAACAATAAAAATACCTGAAATGCATTTGTATTTTTTTTCATTTAATTAATGAATCAATCCATGAGTTATTTTTAATTGGCATACATGAAAACCTAAAGAGCCAAGCATATATATATATTGATAAATAAGTTAAGGGAATTTTTTTTTATAATTAATTATTAAGTAATTAATAAATGAATATACGTTAATTAATCAATAACTGTCAATGCAAAACATAAAGAGCTAATCGTGTTTTCTTAAATTTCATATGCAAACACAAAGAGAAAAGGGTTTGTAATGTTTTGATTAAATTAATAAATCAATCAAGTTATGAGATTTAATTGGCATTCATTAAAACGTAAATGGGCGTATTCATAAATAAGTTTTTTATTTAAATTATTAATTAATAAATGAATACATACGTTAATTAATCAATAACTGTCATTAATGCAAAACAAAAGTGCTTAATCCTGTTTTCTAAAGAAGGGAATCATTAAATCATATACCATTAATTTTGATCTTATTGTAGATCAAATCCTGCATTTTTAATATTTCGATTCAAATAATTCATTAATCATTTAAAGTATCATGTTTAATTGGCATACATGCAAAACGTAAAGGCCTAAGCATCGATATATTAATAAATAAATGCAGTATAAAATCTTAGATGTAGCAGGTGTCATAATATTGTAAACTGATTTAAATATGTAACTGCTTTGAGTGTCCTTATACATATTTACATATTTTTTGGGCCAGTGTAAAATATGTATATATATTTTTTTGTAATTATGAATAATTAACAGTTAATAAATGAATGTATGTTAATGAGCAGTAATCCAGATATATAAGTGCATTATTAAATCTATGTATTTTTTTAGTGCAGTGTAAAATATACTGTTTATTTTTATAATGATTATTAATTAATGTAGTTACATAGGGCCTCATTCTATTAGCGGCCGCAGCCGTTGCGGGGCCGCAAAGACCGGCCGCAAGCTATTCGGCTATTCTATTCCCTTACGGCCGGGGGTTCCGGCAGGCTTGCGGCCGGTGCCTTGCTATCTCTTGCGGCCGCTCGCGCCAGAGGAAAGCCTTTGATCTAAAACGGCCACAAGAGTTTCGGCCGTAAGAAATTCCTATTTGCAATTCAATTGCTCCGGGAAACCTCTCTGCAAGGCTAAAAACGAGCCGCAGCTTACTTGCAGGAAAGAGGTCCCGCTAGCACCAATTAAGCACATAAAATAGCTCAAATAAAGCCATCCTGCACTTTGAGAAGACTATAAAGGGATTTTAGGTGTTAGAAAAAATAGCACATAATTATCCTATACTCAAATCCGTAAAATATTTTATTTTTAATATCCGTAAAATATCCATGTAAAAAGTCCAGAGTGCTTGGAGCACTTCAGACCCGCCCACGCCGCAGCCGGAAAATAAACAGTTAATTTGAACTCAGGTTTGGGCTGATGTGCAAGCTTGAGAGTGGGTTCCTTTTAATCCTCATGTCCCCCAATATGATCCCTAGCATTTACAGAGCTGTACAGTGCAGGCTTGAATTTATTTTTGCGTTTTTAGATTTCTGCGCTTACGGCCGGTTCCAAGATATGCGGCCGGCCGTAAGATGAGATCCTTGCGGGGCCGTATAATAGAATCGCGAGTTAACAGAACCCCCGCAAGGAATCGCAGCCTTACGGCCGATTTACGGCCGGTAATAGAATGAGGCCCATAGTAATTAAGGTTGAAAAAAGACTTTCAGTCCATCAAGTTCAACCTGTTAAGATCTCCTCTGATCTGCAATATGCGGATTAGTTATTAATTAAATTATTGATTAAATAATTATTAATAGTATAGTATTGGAGGATGAATAAAGAGTTAGTCCATCAAGTTCAACCTTTTTAGATCTCTATTGATCTTTTTAATGTGGACTATTTATTATTATTGTTAATTGTTATTTGATCCAGAGGAAGGCAAACAGAAAAAAAAAACCCCATTGAAACTTTGCCAATTGTCTTATAAGGGGAAAAAAAAGCAAAATTCCTTCCTGACCCCAGAAACTGGCGATCACATTTCTCTCTGGATCAATATTCCTTGCTAGTTATCTAGGATAGCCTTGAATGCCCTCTTTATTCAAAAATATATCTAACCCCTTTTTGAAGTTGTCTATCGAATTCGATGTCACCACCTCCTTTGGTAGAGAATTCCACAGTTTAACCACCCTAACTGTGAAGAACCCTTTTGTTTGTTTAAGGTGAAATCTTTTTTCCTCTAACCTCAAAGGATGTCCTCTTGTCAGTTAAAAATATCTTGCTACAAAAAGTTCACTTGACAAAGCCTTATATTGACCCTGGATATATTTATATAACGTAATCATATCTCCTCTTAGACGCCTTTTTTCTAGCGAAAATAAGTCTAATTTTGTTAGTCTTTCTTCATAACTTAGCCCCTCCATTCCCCTTATTAGTTTTGTAGCCCTTCCCTGTACTTTTTCCAGCTCTAAAATGTCTTTTTTATGAGGTGGTGCCCAAAATTGTACTCCATATTCCAGATGAGGACGTACTAGAGATTTGTATAGTGGCAGAATTATATCTTCTTCCCTGGCTTCTATACCCTTCCTAATACATGCTAATATTTTATTTGCCTTTGCAGCCGCTGCTTGGCTTTGAGCGCTGTTACCTAGGTGGTTGTCCACTAGTACTCCCAAATCCCTTTCAATATCTGATACCCCTAGATTTGCTCCATTAAAAATTATAGATTGCTTGGTTATTGTTCCTTCCCAAATGCATAACCTTACATTTATTTGTATTAAATCTCATCTGCCATTTAGCCGCCCATTTCTCTAATTTATGCAAATCCTTTTGTAGGGAAAGTACATCATTATCTGATTTTATTACCTTCCACAACTTAGTGTCATCAGCAAAAATGGAGACACTACATTTGAGTCCTACTTCAATGTTATTAATAAATATGTTAAAAAGGAGAGGACCTAATACTGAACCTTGAGGAACCCCACTTATCACATTAGACCAATCGGAGTATGTTCCATTCACAACAACCCTTTGCTTCCTGTCTTTTAGCCAGCTCTCGATCCATGAGCAGATATTTACTGCAATTCCTGTATCCCTTAGTTTGCTCACTAGTCTTCCATGTGGCACTGTATCAAATGCCTTTGAAAAATCTAAAAAGACTACATCCACTGAGTTGCCCTGATCCAAGTTCCTACTAACCTCCTCATAAAAACTAATTAGATTGGTCTGACACGACCTATCCTTCATAAATCCATGTTGACTGCTACCTATGATCCTGTTCAAATAGACATATCCTTGTATTCTGTCCCTTATTAACCCTTCTAAAAGCTTCCCAACTACAGAAGTGAGGCTCACTGGTCTATAATTCCCCGGATTTGCTCTAGATCCCTTCTTAAATATAGGTATCACCTCTGTTTTTCTCCAGTCATCTGGTAGAGACCCTGTAGTGAGTGAGTCTTGAAAGATTAGATATAATGGTTTGGCTATTACAGAACCCAGCTCCCTCAGTACCCTTGGATGTATTCCATCAGGACCTGGGGCTTTATTAACATTTATTTTCTCCAACCTCTTTTGGATTACTTCCTGCGTTAACCAATTATTAGTAAAGGTAGTGTAGCCCCATTATGTTGCGGTGTCCCAATCACTGGTACCTCCCTTGTGTAAACCGACGAAAAGAACCTATTTAGCTCATCTGCCTTTTCCTGGTCACTAATTATCTGATAGCCTATGTCACATTGTAATGTTCCTATAGCTTCCTTCCTGGCCTTCTTCCCATTAATATATTTAAAAAATATTTTAGGGTTAGTCTTACTTTCCATTGCAACTGACTTCTCATTTTCTATTTTAGCCAGTCTAATAGCCCTTTTGCAAGACTTGTTGATTTCCTTATAGTCACATAAAGCTGCCTCTGTTCCCTCCTTCTTGTATAATTTAAATGCATATTTCTTTTTCCTCATCATGATCTTTAAGTCATTGTTAAGCCACATGGGATGTGATTTACTCCTATTCATTTTATTTCCACATGGTACATGCTGATGAGTATGTTTATTTAGTAAGGATTTGAATGTTGTCCAATGTACATTAATAAGTAATCAATCAATGAATAAATATAGTAGAAAGAGCTAAGCATTTATGTATTCATAAAGTAAGGGCAGTGTAAAATATAAATATGTGCATTTTTTTTTTTTTTTTATATATTAAAATTAATATACTTTACCTATTTGTAATTTATATCCAGTAATCAATATCCTGAAGAGCTAACAATCAACTTTTTCTGGCAGCAGAAAATGTTCACTCCGACTGTTCATCACCTGAGGAGAAAGTGTCAGCAATGTGCCAAGTGTGCAGTATATATAGGCTGCGTGCGAGAGCCAAAACTGTTGGGTTAGGCAGGAAAGCCGCCATTTCAGAGTCATAATATTTTTATTTACAGGCCTGGCAGTGTTTTGCTCTCTTCAGGGTCGTGTAGCCTCGTTTTCATTTTTTTCTGCCACCATTTGCCTACCCCGAGTGTCGAAACTCAGCAAAATCAGCTTACATTTGCAAGTAACCTCACTCCCAGGCGTCCTGACTGTCCCCCCCCCACCCCCCCCCCGTTTTTTTCCGATTTCTGTGGTTCGGCCGTTAAATTCGTATTTAAGTTTTACATTTTGTTGTTAAGTCTAAGTGTGAGGTGTTTTTTTTTTCTGAGTCGCGCGTTCCTCAACTGCTTGCAGCCGAAGTTCCGCGTGTTTCAATGTCTCAACTGCTTGCCTCGCTTTGCAAGGCTCGCAGGAGTGACTTCGGCACTTATTTTCGGCTAAGTCCACCGTGTTTGAATGCATCAACTGCTCCTCCCGTTCGCGAGGCTCACAGACAATGAGCGCTTCTATGCCTCAACAGCTTGCCACGCTATGCGCGGCTCGCACTTGCGCCCTCTGGGCCGCAAACGGCTCACCTCGCTACGCAAGGCTTGCAAGCATGACGACAAATTGCAGTTTGACAACTAGTATATGTGATAACAAGCTCCAAACAGCAAATGCACAGGATAAATGTATTAATTTTGTCCAATTTATTAAATCAGTTTATTGTTGAAACCTCAGTCTGTATATTTACACCCTGGATTGTTTTTTGTATATATTTAATGTCAGATAGTTATTTAAATCTGTACAAATCCAGATGCTTCTCTCTCTTGTGACTAACAGGAAATCTATATCCTGACTTATATAATGAGAGAGCAGAATATGAGAGAGATGAGAAGTCTATTCACCAGATGGAAATCCATTCAGATCCCTGTACAGGGGAGTGATAATAATACTAATATATTTGTGTTCATGCTCTGAATTAGTGATACATGAATATTATCGTAATATGTAATACACATCTGTATAAATATCACAGTAAGCCCCAATGGTAAGGAATTATTATTTGCTGTTACCTCACTCTCTGCATTAGTAAATACATTAACTGTAAGTGACATCCTCCTGTGTCCTCCCATCATCCCATGATACATTCTATATTTTCTACACATACATTCACCCACTTACCTCACTCCCTATATTGTAAATACACCAACTGTAAGGGACATCCTCTTGTGTGCCCCCATCATCCAGTGATGCACTCTATGGTCTTTACACATACATTCACCCACTTACCTCACTCCCTATATTGTAAATACACCAACTGTAAGTGACATCCTCCTGTTTGCCCCCATCACCCATTGGATGATCTTGTCACTAGCCCCATTAATAATAAAAAAAAAATGTGATCACAAAATAAACTGTCGTTTTGATATTTGCATTCAGAGTGAAAATTTTATTATAGAAACACCTTCATTTTTCTGTGAGATAAAAATAGTTTTTACCATTGTAATATGGTTTGCATGTCAGTGTTTCAAGTCCCCTTATGGGGCCTTTGTCAAGTCTGTAACATGTGGTAAATTTATACCCAAAGAATTCCATCTGCAGTAACATTATGTTACACACCTACAGTACCTGTGTATCAATGGCTGGAAGTGACTTTTTTGTAATCCTTCTGTCAAGACCGACCCTCAGAGAGATACTTCATAATCATACGCTGTATTCTTCTTTGTTACACAGTGTGATAAGAAACAACATGGAGATCATGAGTCTTACTGAAATAAAGCAGCCCATTTGTATCAGGGATTTACCCATCAGTTGCAGTAATCATCAACCATCAGTTCCTGTGCCTAAAGTCTGACACTATTGTATTATTATTACTATTTAATCTCCATTCTTACAGCATCTGGGTAATGTTAGCCTTTTTCAGTGATAATGGATGAAAGATTAAGCGTGTAAAAGAGTATTTGTATCAGCATGTTTAATACTCCACAGTGATGTCATTTTTCAACTTTATTTAGATATCGGTATCACCTAATTGATTCAAAATATCATGTAATCCTAATAACTCATAAGCACTAGGAAACAATTCTTATTTGCTTGTGTAATGACCCCAATCTGACATCTTATTTTCATTAGCACAACGTCCTTATAGAATACTTTGTATACACAGGAAGTTTGTGTCTGCACAGTGGGAAAGTGTCAATAACTACAATCAGTGCTCTCAGCAGAACTAATGGGGAGATTGTTAGTTTACATAAACACCCATCCAGTAACAGGCAATAAAAAAACGACAGCCTGCAGCAAGCAATAATTGAGTGTAGTAGTTGCAATATGTAAAGTTTGTGTTTATACCGTATTTGTTTTTTCTTTTAAATAGCATTTTGCAGACCATTGGATTTATCTATACATAAGACCATAATTGACGTTAATTGGTATGCACCGGATCACACTACACTCTATAGACATTCAGACATCTTTTGCTTCATTTTCGTATGACTGCAAAATATGTTGTATGTTCATAAGAAGTTAAATAGCTTCCACTAATTGAATATACTAAGCGAAATCATTTTTGACTTTTTATTAACTGCAAATTTGTCTCGGTGCGCTTTAATTGATTATAGTTATTATAGTAGGTATATACTAACTAATCATTTAATTTTAGAAGTATGTTAAAGCTGTCAGAATTTACTCCTGGTGCTTTTGTTTCCAACAGATGGATCCGAGATTTGGAACAACCTTAGAGAAGACCACATTTGTCACACAGTAGAAAAGCCTTTTGCCTGTTCTGAATGTGGGAAATGTTTCAGTCATCGCTCACATCTTAATAGCCATAAGATGACTCACACAGGAGAAAAACCTTTTGCCTGTCCTGAATGCGGGAAATGTTTCAGCCAGGCCTCATATCTTCATGTACATAAGAGGACTCATACAGGAGAAAAACCTTTTCCATGTTCTGAATGTGGGAAATGTTTCAGTCATCGCTCACATCTTAATAGCCATAAGATGACTCACACAGGAGAAAAACCTTTTGCCTGTCCTGAATGCAGGAAATGTTTCAGTCGGGCCTCATGTCTTCGTGTACATAAGAGGACTCACACAGGAGAAAAACCTTTTCCATGTTCTGAATGTGGGAAATGTTTCAGTCATCAATCAGCTCTTAATAGCCATAAGATGACTCACACAGGAGAAAAACCTTTTGTATGTTCTGAATGTGGGAAATGTTTCAGTCAACGCTCAGCTCTTAATAGCCATAAGATGACTCATACTGGAGAAAAACCTTTTGTATGTTCTGAATGTGGAAAATGTTTCAGTAATCTCTCAGCTCTTAATAGCCATAAGATAACTCATACAAGAGAAAATCCTTTTCCATGTTCTGAATGTGGGAAATGTTTCATTCATCACTCAGCTCTTAATAGCCATAAATTGATTCACACAGGAGAAAAACCTTTCCCATGTTCTGAATGTGGGAAATGTTTCAGTCAACGCTCAGCTCTTACTACCCATAAGATGACTCATACTGGAGAAAAACCTTTTGTATGTTCTGAATGTGGGAAATGTTTCAATAACCTCTCAGCTCTTAATAGCCATAAGATGACTCATACAGGAGAAAAACCTTTTGCATGTTCTGAATGTGGGAAATATTTCCGTCAGCTCTCAAATCTTAAGAAACATAAGATGACTCATACAGGAGAAAAACCTTTTGCATGTTCTGAATGTGGGAAAAGTTTCAGTCAACGCTCAGCTCTTAATAGCCATAAGATGACTCATACTGGAGAAAAACCCTTTGTATGTTCTGAATGTGGGAAATGTTTTAGTAATCTCTCAGCTCTTAATAGACATAATTTGACTCATACAGGAGAAAAACCGTTTGCATGTTCTGAATGTGGGAAATGTTTCAGTAATCTCTCAGCTCTTAATAGCCATACAATGACTCATACAGGAGAAAACCCTTTTGCATGTTCTGAATGTGAGAAATGTTTCCGACAGCTCTCAACTCTTAATAAACATAAGATGACTCATACAGGAGTAAAATCTTTTCCATGTTCTGAATGTGGAAAATGTTTTAGTCATCGCTCAGCTCTTAATAGCCATAAGATGACTCATACTGGAGAAAAACCTTTTCCATGTTCTGAATGTGGGAAATGTTTCAGTAATCTTTCATACCTTAATAGCCATAAGATGACTCATACAGGAGAAAAACCTTTGGCATGTTCTGAATGTGGGAAATGTTTCCGTCAGCTCTCAACTCTTAATAAACATAAGGGAACTCATACAGAAGAAAAATCTTTTCCATGTTCCGAATGTGGAAAATGTTTCCGTCATCGCTCAGCTCTTAATAGCCATGCAATGACTCATACAGGAGAAAAACCTTTTGTATGTTCTGAATGTGGGAAATGTTTCAGTCTCTCTTCACATCTCAAGCGACACATGAGAAATCACACAGGATAAACACCATTTGCATCTTCTGAAACTTGCACAAGATAAAAATGTGCTTCAGTCTGATTTGAAATAACACAAGAAAACTCACACAGGATAAAGACCGGTTGTATGTATGGAAATGTGGGGAATGTTTTTATATGAGTCTGGCGTTACACATCAACATGACACATCATGCAATTCTACTTAGATCATATAAATGTAATTAATCAAAAAC
This sequence comes from Discoglossus pictus, assembly GCA_027410445.1. Taxonomy (NCBI): domain Eukaryota; kingdom Metazoa; phylum Chordata; class Amphibia; order Anura; family Alytidae; genus Discoglossus; species Discoglossus pictus. The sequence continues at coordinate 447,044,284 of CM050165.1, read as the reverse complement.
ATTAGCAAGCTCATAAAAATCTATGGATATGAGTTGTAAATCACCTTAATAGAACTTTTCAGCAGTAAGTTTTACTGTATCAGTTTTAATGTATCAGCTTGTATTATTTTACTATCTGCTTGGTTATCAATAATCTTTCGATTTAACGGATCCAGAACATTTGGACCTTGCTCTACACCATCATGCTGAGCGCTCAAAATAAATTTGTGGACCTGTAAACTAAGTTATATATTTTTTTATATAATCATTATATTTGTTTCAAACTTAATAGCCCCTGCCATTAATTTTCTATTTGCATTTGTTGCATCAAATAAACATTGAGTCTATAGAGCTTTAAAATAAAAAACTATGCTCTTAGGTACTGAAAGACTCATAATATTCAAGCTGTCTACAAAAGTATACTCTGTTGATAAGTGATACTAATATGTATAGTATAATAAAGCTTTATTTTATAGATGTTTTTAATAAATTAAAGTGATTGGTGAGCCCATTGTCATTAAGAATTAGACTTTTTTTTAATAATAAATATAAGGTGCTGGTACTTTATAATGGGTTGAACAGACCTCTGCACTAAATGTAACTATACAACGGTCATTATAAATGTAAAAAATGTTACATCTAAAGTTATTTTTTAATTGATTAAGAATTGACTTAATATTGCTTGACTTAATCATACATCACCCTCATCCTTTCCTTTTCTCTCCATTCTCTCTCCTAGCCTCTTCTCCTTCACAAATCTTATTAATCATTATCTCTCTTTCACCTCATCCAATTTCTGTCTCTCTTTTTGTCACATTCCAGCCCTTCATCATAGCTCCTATCTCCCCCTTACTCTCCTTTCTGTACAGATCTGACAACTCTTATTTATTTGACCTGCTTCTGTTAAGTACCTACCATTTTTATCTTCAACCACGCCCACTTTATCATGAAAGGTTCCTTTGAGATCCCCAATTGTCTTGAAGAGGTCTCTTGACTTACCAATTTGGTTATCTTCTTCTATCTCTTTACATTGCTCATTATAGAATGTTTCCTTGACTCTTCTAGAACTTTACATTCAGTTGGACAAATATTTTCCTATCTTTCACTTTTCTTCTTTCCTAGGCTACTTTCAAAGCCTCATCAGACAGTTTCCCTTCTTAGTTTTTTTTCTTTTGGGGATATTCTTTGTTGCTGTTTTCTGTACAATATCACTAACTTCGGTCCAAAGTCACTGAGGAATTCTATCATGTCTAGTGTACCTCAAATCTATTATTTACCTACACTGTATATTCAGAGTTTATATTTTATACTTTGTATCTTTTTGCCTCTTTTTCTTCTGTCTAACTATGAACTTAACAATAAGAAGCTTATGATCTGAGCCACAGTCAGCTCCAGGTCTTGTTTTGCTGGTTATAGAGAGCTACTCAATTTTTTTCTGAAAAGTATATAGGCAGTAACACATTGTATGTTTTGCTTCTGGGGATGAATGCTATGCTAAGTTTGATAAAGCTATTACAAAGTAAATATATCATACTGTCAAGAATGGTTGCTAGTGTAATAGAACTATGTGGACCATAAAGAAGAGTAAGTGCCATATAATTGATGCCTTTGAATCGTGGGGTTGGAGAAAACTGCTTAGAGTCCCTTGGACTGCAGGGAAGATCCAGTCAATCAATACTACAAGAAACCAAGCCAAGGTAAGTGCCATATAATTGATGCCTTTGAATCGTGGGGTTGGAGAAAACTGCTTAGAGTCCCTTGGACTGCAGGAAAGATCCAGTCAATCAATACTACAAGAAACCAAGCCAAATTGTAAATTGCAAGGTTTGACCATGAGGATAAAGTGCAAATATTTTTTCCATATCACAAAAAGACAGAATGCCCCAGAGAAGACTGATGCCAGAAAGGCACATGATGAAGAGGATGGCAGAGGCAGATATTGATAATAGAGGGTTTTAAAGCTAAGAATATGAGCTTGATGGAGCTCAGAATGGCAGTGGATGATAGATGTGTCTGGCATACAGTGTTCTATGGAGTCATAGAGAGTTGTACACGACTGAACAAACTAAAATATTAGTAACCTTTTCCTCAGATTTGACAGCCTAAAACAGAGCATGGAAATCACAGCATCTAGTAAACAAACATAGTTCTACCACTTATATAATGTCTTTCTCTCTCTCCCTCGCTCTCTTTTATCTATCCATATTTCCATATCTCAAAAAAGTGAGATGGGAAATTCATAATGTACTCACTTTTGTGAGATATTTCCCTCTCTCTGTCTCTCCATTCCTCTCTCTAGCTTATCTATCTCTCTACCTAACTATCCCTCTCTCTATATATGTCTATCCCTATCTATCTCTCCCTCTCTCTACCTAATTATCCCTCTCTCTCTATATGTCTATCCCTCTCTATCTATCTCTACCTCTCTCTATTTCTCCTTTTCTATATCTATCCCTATCTCTAACTATACCTCTATCTATCGCTCCTCTCTATTTATCCTTCTCTCTATCCCTCTCCATCTACCATTTTCTCCCTCTCTTTTTCTCGCTATACCTCTCTACGTATCTTTCACTCTATAACTCTATCTACCCCTCTCTCTCTCTGTCTCTCCCCCTCTCTATCTCTCCCTCTCTCTATCCCTATATCTAACTATACCTCTATATATACTCTATCTGTCTATCCCTCTGTTTCTATATCCCTCTACCACTCTCTATCTCTCCCTCTCGCTATCTATCTTTCCCTCTATCTATCTTTCTTTATCTCTACCTATCTGTCTATCTCTCTCTCTCTACCTAACTATCCCTATATCTATCTATCCCTCTCTCTACCTGTCTCTATCTACCTATCAATCTCAACCTATCTACCTAACTATACTCTATCTAGCTACCTGTTTATCCTTCTTTATCTAACCCTCTATCTATCTATCTATCTCCCCCTCTCTCTACCTAGCTATCCCTCTATCATCTATCTATGTCTGTCTATATATATATATGTCTCTCCCTTTCTCTTTATATCTCCCACTTTGTCTCTCCCTCTATCTCTCCGTCTATATATCTCTCGCTATTTCTACCTAACCATCCCTCTTCCCCTCTCTCCATCTACCACTTTCTCTCTCTCTCTCTCTCTCTCTTGCACTATCTATCTAACTATCCCTCTATCTATCGCTGGCTTTCCCTCTCTCTGTCTCTCCCTCTATCTATCTCTCTCTCTATTTCTTCATATCTCTATCTAACTATCCCTCTATCTGTATATCTATTCATCCCTCTCTATCTATCCCTGTTATCCTCTCTCTATCCCTCTTTTTATCTAATTATCATTCCCTCTCCCTGTCTCTCTATCTGTCTATCTATCTCACTCTCTCTATCCCTATAGATATAGATAGGGAGAGATAGATAGATATAGATTGAGTGAGAGAGGGAAAGATAGAAAGAGATAGATCGAGCAAGGGATAGAGAGAAAGAGAAGGATAGATATACAGTGATAGAGAGAGACAGAGAAAGGGAAATATGGATAGATAAAAAGAGGGAGAGAGAAATAGCGATAGATATACAGAGATAGATAGATAGATAGATAGATAGATAGAGGGATGGTTAGGTAGAAATAGTGAGAGGGAGATAGACATAGAGAGAGACAGGGAGAGGGAAAGGGATAGATAAAAATAGTGATAGAGAGAGAGTGAGATAGATAGAGACATCTATCCCTGTCTTTCTCTCTATCCCTATTTTTATCTATCCATCTTTCCCTCTCCCTGTCTCCCTCTCTGTGTCTATCTATCTAGTTATCTGTCTCTCCCTTTCTCTCTATCTATATCTCCCTCTCTCTATATCTCACTATTTCTACCTAACCATCACTGTATATCTATCTCTGTCTATTTCTCTCTATCCCTCTTTTTATCTATCCATATTTCCCTCTCTAGCTATCTATTTATCCCTCTCTATATATCCCTATATTTCTATATATCTATCTTTCACTGTTTATCTATCCCTGTCTTTCTCTCGCTCTCTCTCTCCCTCTCTCGATATATCTATCTCTCCCTCTCTCTCTCAAACTATCCCTCTAACTATCTATCTATCTATCTATCTATATATATATATATATATCTGTCTTTCCTTCTCTCTGTCTCTTCCTCTCTCTATCTCTCCCTCTCTCTAACCATCTCTCCCTATTTCTCTCTCTCTCCGTCTCTCTCTCTATTTCTTCATATCTCTATCTAATTATCCCCTACCCTAATAAACCGCCAAACTACATTAATTTAACCCTAGATACATTCAATATAACCCCTAACTAAATGCATTAACCCCCTAACTACATACATTAACTCTCTAACTAAATACATTAACCCCCTAACTAAATACACTACAAAAGCCGTAAATCTAACCTAACATAGGATAAATAAGTCCACTTACCTTGCGCCTTCAGCGACGACGGTTTAACTGCCACAGGTCGCACCCCTAGGAAAAAAAGAAAAATAAGATTAGTAGGAAATTAAACATAACATAAAATGTGAAACATTCTAAATATTAAACTTACCTTTCCGTGATATCCACATCATTCTTGCAGTCTTACACCACTATATCCCAGTGTGATTGGCTGATGGACCTGTCAATCTTTTGTAAACCAATCAGAAGGCACTATTGCCTTCAGCCGATTAGAATGAGATACACCCCATCTCATTCTAGTCGGCTGAAGGCAATAGTAGGATGGGGTTTACTGGCTATATTTAGGGTTAAATAGGCCCAGTTAGGGTTAAATAGGCTTATATAGGCTTACATAGGACTATAAGAGGTTAAGTAGGTACAGTTAGGGTTAAATATGCCTAGATAGGACTATTGGGTCCAGGTAGGGTTAAAAAATGCCCAGTTAGGGTTAAATAGGCCTAGATAGGCTTACATAGGACTAGATAGGGTTAAATAGGTCTAAATGGGGTTACATAGGCCCAGTTGGGGTTAAATAGGCATAGATAGGGTTATTGGGTCCAGATAGGGTTAAATAGGTACAGTAAGGGTTAAATAGGCCTAGATAGGGTTATTGGGTCCAGATAATGTTAATGGAGTATAATTAGGGTTAATAGTGTAGGGTAGTGCTTAGACTTTGTGTCATGAGGATCCTGAAGGCACTTATAGTGTTATTATAGGGGTTTATTATTGTCCTATAGCGGCCTAAATAGATCCCCTATTGGACTGATGGGATTAAATAGAGACTTATGGGGCTTTGTATAGAGCCAATTGAGTGATGGGGTAAATTAGGGGCTCATGGTGCTCTATATAGAGCCCCCTGATTGATCGAAGGAGCCCTGCAGTAAGGGGTCAATGTGGGGATCCTGTGGGAGTCCCGATCAGGACCCCTGCATCATCGGTATCTCATGTAGGAGTGGGTGTGTGTGTGGGGGGGGGGTGTTAGGTGCAGTGAGGACATTCGGGGGACCATACGTAATGGCTTCTAAAGCCCTTGCAGAACTTCTTCCTGCATTTGTGCTTTGCGAGCTGGGATAATTTTGCGGAGTGGGTGGAAACAGGCAATTGAATGGGGATTCACGATTTTTGGCCTGCGAAAGTGACAGGCTTTAGAGTGGTGTAGGCTCTGAGCTGCACGGCGGCCATTTTTGCAGGGCCGTCCTTCGGAACCCAATCTGAGCTGCCAAAAAGACGCCAATTAAATAGCAAAATTGCCTGCGAGATTCACTTGCAACCTCGGAGCTCAAATTCGCAGCAATTGAATCGGGCTAATAGTTGGTAAAGTTCCTAATAATTAACCAATTTAACATAAGATGGGGTCGATTCTCTAAATACTCATAGCAATGCTATCTGATATATTATGCCACAGTAGTTAGTTCACATCTCCAAACTTATTTAGTTCACACCTTGCACTGTTGTGATCTGTATTGTTATTGTTCTATTCTGTTTGTTTAGGCCCGGCCAAACGGAGTAGCTATAACAATACGGATCACAACAGTGCAAAATGTGAACTAACTACTACCATCAACCAAATGTAGTGTAATAATGTGCTATTAAATCAAGCTTACCTCCATTTACAGACCAAACTGCTGCAGCCACAGTCACAGGGAGGTGCTCGGTCCCTATATTTACGTATATTTTGCCTGTTAATTTAGAAATGTAACAGTGGGGTTAAAATTATGTTTTTGACATAACTCATCATTACACAAATAAATACAGCCAGATAAAATCATATAGCACAAAGTAAATAATATATATATTCTTCTACGGGTACTATATAAGCCACACAGACTACTTCTATGAGACTATATATCTATATATATATATATATATATATACTGTATATATATATATGAGCCATAAAAAATGTAGGTGCCCTTGCTCTCAGGTGCCCAGAATATTTATACCCCTGTGTAGTCTACCAATAATAGGGAATACAACCCAAAATAAGAATACAAGCGATAATAACTAACAAGAATTTTATGGAAAAAGAAACGTTCCTAAGATCCCTCCAAAGGATTCCAAAGGAACTCTATTTAATTGGTTGCAACCCAAAAAATACATACAAATACTAATATTTATTGAAACAAGTTATATATAAATCAATAGGGAATTAAATAAATCAATATATACTGTACATATATATATATATATATACAGAGAGACAATATATTTATACATATATGCACGCACACCAACATACATACACACGTACATATTTACAGACATACATACATGCACATAAATACATAAATATACACACATACACATATATGTACACACATACATATATACACAGACACATGTGCATACATATAAACATACTTACACATACATATGTACAAATACATACATATACACACAGGCCATATTCAAGTTATATTGCACATTATTCAATGGTTAACTTCCAACCTGCTGATGCCTGTCCTGTGTGAGTTGGCAGCCTCTCTGTCTCTCCTGACCTCCTCCCTGTTACTATAGCAGGTAGGACCTCCATTGCTCTGCTGTCATTGGTTGCTGTTTAGCACCAGAAGCAGAGCCGCCGGTCACTTCCTTCCTGTGCTCCTCCTCCTCCTTCCTCCACAGTCTCCGCATGGGAAGGCAGAGCTGAACCTGATGTGAGCCGTCACAGCTCTTATCCCAGTCCTGCTCTGCAGCAGACAGCCCGGCTGAACAGAGGCTGCGGATCGGTGGTGGGCTGCGGACCGGGGGTTGGGGATACCTGGTCTATAGCATTTGCAATGGCGTTAAATGCTTGCAATTGTAATGCATTTAAAGTTGCAATTTGAATGAGGAGGGGGGTTGAGGAGGGGGGAGGGAAAGAGACACGGTGGGGGGTGGGGTAGAGAGACACAGGGGGGGTAGAGAGACACTGGGGGGTACAGAGACACGGGGGGGTTAGAGAGACACGGGGGAGAGTGACTCGAGTATAAGCCGAGGGGGCCCTTTTTAGCCTTAAAAAAGGGCTGAAAAACTCGGCTTATACTAGAGTATATACGGTATATATATATATATATCACATATATAGTTGTGAGCATGCGAGCCGTTGCTCACTTCGCAAGGGCTGCAGTTGCTGGCAAGCAGCGCCAAAAGACAACTGCGGCCCTCGCAAAAAAGTACGAGACACGTTACGACCAATTACGACCTCGCAAAAATCGTCCGCAACCCGCAGACATGAAAAAAGGAAAAACACAATAAATACACACAACACATACATAAAAATCCTACCTACAGCAAGAGGGAGTACCCAGGACCTTAAAAACTGAAGTTACACCTCAATTTGACTCAAAATAAAAGAGTTAAAAACATTCCCTAAACGAGAGAAAAAATGTCCGCCGAAACAAACGAAAACGAGGCTACAGCAGTCTAAAGACGCAAAACACCACCAAACACCTACGGAATTGCTAAAAACCACATTCAAGATTAAAAAACAAGGACGCAACCCTCGCGACCCAAAACACATTACAAACCCAATAAATACACACAACAAACATATAAAAAGCTTACCCACAGCAGGGGGGGCACCCAGGACCTCTGCAAGTAAAGTTACACCGCGAGTTAAGTCCAAATTTCAGGGTTTAAACACCCGAAAATCACCTAAGCAAGAGAAAAAATGGCCGCCGAAACAAAACGAAAACGAGGCTACAGGACTCTAAACACGCAAAACACCAACATAAATACGCAAAACACCACAAAACAGCTACGGATATTCTGCCACAGCCACATATCACACATTAGCCGCCATTTTAGAACAATAACTTATACAATGCGTACACAGCTACGCTAACGGATTTGCCTCGCGCACGCACACTATTACCCTGCACACGTTCATCACGCTTACACAGCAGCTCAACAGCACAAGAGATTGCCAGCTCTTCAACACAATGCTTCCTGCATATATTACTTCAAAATAGGTAAAGTATATTAATTTATTATTTATTTGATTATTATACACCAAACAGCATTAGCTCACTTACAATTTTATTGCCGTCATTTTTTGACGGGCATTACTCTAGTATATATATATATATATATATATATATAATTGAAGAGTGAAGCAGCCGTGAATGTCCAGTAATCTAGTAATTTAGTAATTATTAATCCATATATATATAATGAGTATTGCAATATAATGTGATACCTTTTGTATTGGACAAACGTCTTATTTATAATGACGAGCTTTCGGGAGGCTAAGCCTCCCTTTATCAAGTCTCAAGTAATACTACATGAGATGGAACCCTCAGTTTGAATAATAACAGCAGATGCAGAGAGAGTGGAGACAGCATCTAACATCATCAGGTAAATACAAATATGGGGAATAAACACAACATAGCAAAGGAAACATATATACACATATTATATACACATATACATCAAAATATACATGAAAAAGCAGAGCACTGTAGTCCACAGTGATATCTTTCCTGTTGGACAAACACCTCACTAAGAGTGCTAAGTCTGTTATAGTATAAGAAGAAGAAAAAATAAATCACATGAAATTCTGATAATGTGTTAGAAAGCCCAAGTCTATATTTAGTCCTGTGTTTTCAGAGTTGAAGAATGTGATCATCTTTATTTCAAATGCTTTTCTCTCTTGGATGCTTTTACATTTTCCTCTGAGTATTTTGACTTTTAAGTTTTGGATGGAGTCATCATTCTGGCTAAAATGGTGTCCTACTGGGCTACAATAACTGTCTGCATTATGCTTTCTTATTGAATGCCTGTGTAAATCCTTAAATGCATTTTTTGGCTGATTTCTCCAATGTATCAGCCTGTGTCACATAAAGTACATTGTATTATATAAACCACATTAGACGATGTACATGAATATGAGGGGGAGGAGAAACAGAGGGAAAGGAAAAAGAAAACCACTGTCTGTTAGGATGAAAGGAAGAAAGAATAAAACAAATTATAGAATAAAATATGCTTTAATGGTCTCTAATTTGGGAGGGCGGTTGCGCCAATGCACCAGCCACCCCTTTCCTCCACACTTCACGACAGACTCACCCTTTATGCTTCACACGGCAGACTCACTCTACACGATGCACACGTTAGTATCACCCCTCATATTGCACACGCCAGATTCTCTCTTCACACCGCACACGGTAGCCTCACCCTGCATTGCTACAAAACGGTAGTCTCACTCCACATCACTGCAACACAAAAAGAAAAAAAATATGTGCAAGAGAAATTAATTTATAACAACATTATAAAGTCAGGATTACTTTTTAGTAAGAAAGAAATACCATCTTAGATTCTTTTGAAAATTATTTTTTTTTAGCATAATGTAATCTTACTCTTATCAGTCATGACTCCTTTTGAAAAAAAGATAATTACTGTGTTGTTGTTGGGGGGGGGGGGGGGGGGTCATGACCTGCTTCTTCAGTGGGGCTTGATAAGAACCTAGTTCAAATCTACCCCAGTAGGACTGTGTAGCTCTTGTTACCTCTGGCACAAAAGATGGCTTCAGGATAGAGACAACCCCAAGAATATGTGCAGATGATAATGCAGACAGGGAGCCAGTGGTCTCAGAACAGTGCCACTCCCCCCTCAGGATACAGGCACACAGTAAATAGTTTTACACCTTGTTTATGTGGAAAAAAAACAGAACTGACTCTTTTATCATGAACTATGGACATATTTATACAGTTTCTCTAGTGGAGAACAACCGTTCAGAGAATTGTGCATTTTTAGTAACCAATGAGTACAAACCTACATGTAAATAAAGATTCCCCGATCAGGGACACTATGCATTCTTAGTTGCCTTAGGGACGCATCCCTACATGTCAAATAGAGCATCAGGTGTACATGCAAGACCACACCATCTGCTCTGTAATAGTCAGGGTCACTATCTCAAGAGTGTTGACTTAACACTTGACTGAAGGATAAGCCATCTGCCTGTGCTATGGCAGGTTAGAGCTATGTGTTTAATTGCAATATTCTGCAGAGCTGTCTATCTGCAGAGCATCTTATATAGTTTTTACTATAGCTCTCACTGGGGTGCGTCCCAGAGCCCCTGCTTGTGCGTGCATAAAAGCCCAAATGCGCAAAAAACCCTTTTATGAGTTTAGCACAGGGTTTAGTCTGCATTGCACTAACTTGTGGGACCTTTTCTGTACATTTTCCCAGAACTTAGGGTTTATTTCTAATATGTCCACACTTCAATAACTTATAGGATAAACAATATGTTGTTTACAACATTACCTGTAACACGAAACACAATTTATAACCAATCATACACAATATGAACCATATATGTCCCACTGGGTTGCACAGGGCAGGATCTTCACATCTCAGGCCTAGGCACCTTACTTTAGCTAACTCTCTAGGCTCTGGGCATGACAATAAGTATCATAGGTCCCCTGGCATACTAAATCATACAGAGAAGTTCCCAAATCTCAGGGCCAATACACAGTCCACAATAGTCCAGTAAAGCTCGGGGCATGAAGGAATGGGGTGGCAACCCCCCCCCCCCCCGTGCCACCCAAAACTTAGTCATAACAAGAGGTGTTGTAGTCAGTGATTTCTGCCTACCTCCTTCATTAATACCAGACAATCCTTACAGCTTTGTACAAATGTTGCCTCTTACATCAAAACCTACTAGACATATTAATTCATACTCAGTCAACTGTAACCTCAAATAATAAAAGCCTAACAGAAATACCCTGTGAGACCATAAAGTTACATTTAACCACATAATTGTATATCACAAAAAAAGGAGAAACAATTGTAATGCTGAAGTTGCCAAACTCATTAAATACTTAATCCATAGTATGGTCCTTACTATGATGAGCTGTCGTCGTCTTTGCAATGGTCAGCCCCAATAGCAGCACTGTGAAAATTTTTAAATTGTATTTATAAGATGGTCCGGGATCACAAAATTCACTTTATACACTTTGCTTTATTCTCATTCAGTGTATGCAAACTAACAGTAGTCACTTAAAGAGGAATGAGATCACTTTAAGCTTTTTCTGTACTCTGTACAAGTATGTATCTGACTCACAATGAAATATTGCATTTTGATAACGTGTTAAATATCATAGTTGTAAAAGGACTATACGACTGTCGCCTGTGTCTTGTCAATCTTGTTATAAGTTGTTATACTTGTGAATGGCCACTAGATGGCGAATAGTGCTTATATAATAGTTCCCACTGTATGCAGTTGTTTAATTTCAATGGCGTAGCCAAAAATCCACTTAAAAGAAGTAAATATACATATGAACCTGTCTCTCACACAAAGGATGTGCAGATAGAAAAAAAAACTGCTCAGCACAGAATCTTCTCAAATAGTGTAAGCAAGTCTTCAAGTGATCTCAGCCCCTTTAGTCAAGAAGGGTTTACATTTTTGTAGTAATGTTGGGTACAGCTAGGACGTCTGGGAGTGAGGTTACACGAGCATTTTCACTTGAAAAGCCGATAAGCGAGAAAAAAAATGGCGGGCGGAAAAAATTAAAACGAGGCTACACGACCCCTAACCATGCAAAACAACGCCAAGCACATAAGACTTATACCCAGAAACGTACAAAATACACTATTAGGAAGGACATAAAATGATCGCAAAAATACCAAAGGAAATCAGGACTTAGAAAAAAAAATACGAGGTTACAAAAATACTAAGTTAACGGCCGAAACGCGAACATCCAAAAACAACAAAAACACAGCAAAATAACAATAAAACATAAAAAAAAAAACACAGAGCACAGGGGGACAGCCAGGACGTCTGGGAGTGAGGTTACACACGAATTTAAGTCAAATTTAAGCATTTTCACTTGAAAATCCGCTAAGCAAGAAAAAAAATGGCGGCCCAAAAAAATGAAAATGGGGCTACACGACACCTAACCACGCAAAACAACGCCAAGCACATGAGACTTTAACACAGGAATGTACGAGGTACAAAATAAACTATTAGTAAGGACGCAAAATGATTCACAACCACGTAACACATAGACAATCGCCTCCATTTAACAACACTAACTTGCAACTAATAACATTCCTATTCTAAAATGGTGATTTACACAACTAAACAAAAGGTTTGCCCTCGCGCACGCAGCCTACTTACACTACACACTTCACACATTGCTGTCACTTACACTTCAGGTCAGCAACAGTGCAAACCTACATTATATGCTGCAGGAACATCAAAACAGATTGTTAGCTCTTTAGAATATTGATTGCTGGATATATTAATTACAAATAGGTACATTCATTAATTAATTCATTAAATATTATTAAAAAATAAATATATAAAAAATACAAATAGCAGTGGAGAGGCTCGCAATGACCGCCGCCGAAGGCGCTCAGCGTGGGGCTCATAATGAACACACAGGATGCACAGAGAACCGAAAGTACACAAGGGGAGACGCTCGCAATGAGCACCAAAGGTGCTCAGACCACCAAAACTATACCAGGGGAGAGGCTCACAAGACCAAAACTATACCAGGGGAGAGGCTCGCAATGAGCGCCAAAGGTGCTCAGACCACCAAAACTATACCAGGGGAGTGGCTCGCAATAATCGCCCAAGGTACTCAGAGGACCAAAAGCCTTACATTGTGTGCCAAACAGCATTACCTGCATTACAATTTTCTTGCCGTCATTGCTAGTATTCAATATATTTTTAATGAATTATGGCCCATATAAGATTTTCTGGGTCTGATTTTATTTTTAGATATATAATGTATATATAAAAAGCATGATTTTAAAAATTAGAAAAATAAGTGTCCTGGTTTCTTGAAGTCTCAAATTTATTCTTCAGCAGAACAGTCCATTGCTACAGACTTCTTTGCTTGATAAAATCTTTACAAAGAGACTACTTTTAAACAACCAATCAGAGCATGTACCTGTGTATCATGTAACTAATGAAATGAATGAAATGCTTACTTATTGACTGTAACTAAAACTTAAAGGATGGAGTAAATCCCATTTGCATAATATAAGTAGGTTGGCTGTGCATAGTGTGACTGACTGCACAACAAATCTTTTATGGGCTTGGACTCGAAAAGGGAAATTTGCATCATGTAAAACGAGATAAAAGTACTTTCAGTAATTCTTATAACAGATTCAAAACTTCAGTGGGTAAAACTCTCAAGTGAGGAATTTAACAGTGATCTTTATTGGCATACTGAATTAACAAAACACAAATAAAAAAAAAAAACATAAAATAAAAACAAAGAGTCCCATGTAAATCAGGTGCTTTAAGTTAGGGGACTAACTTAACTCTGCAGGAGCCTTTCTCCAACAGTATGTAGATCTCTTGCTCCCCTACATTCGGGGACTCAACTCTCATCCATAAATCCTTGCTTGCTCAGTAAGAGAGTGTGGGAGGCACCCAAACCAAGCTTTACGGATGAGAATCGGCTCTAGGAGTCAGTAGAGATCCCTAACATCATGCCCTAGGGATTCCTTCCATTTAATTCCTCGCTGGAAGTATGTAGATCTCTTGCTCCCCTACATTCGGGGACTCAACTCTCATCCATAAATCCTTGCTTGCTCAGTAAGAGAGTGTGGGAGGCACCCAAACCAAGCTTTACGGATGAGAATCGGCTCTAGGAGTCAGTAGAGATCCCTAACATCATGCCCTAGGTATTCCTTCCATTTAATTCCCCGCTGGAAGTATATAGATCTCTTGCTCCCCTACATTCGGGGACTCAACTCTCATCCATAAATCCTTGCTTGCTCAGTAAGAGAGTGTGGGAGGCACCCAAACCAAGCTTTACGGATGAGAATCGGCTCTAGGAGTCAGTAGAGATCCCTAACATCATGCCCTAGGGATTTCTTCCATTTAAATCCCCGCTGGAAGGAATCTCCGGGCATCCTGTACCCCCACTCACTGCCCGCTCACAAAGTCTACATAACCATGGGGGTGCTATATGGACACCCATGGCAAATTAAGTTAACTCCTGCAAGGGGGGTTCTTAAAGAAACCCCCATTGCACCTACAATTAATCTCCCATACTGCTGGGGGTCCCCTTTTGGGACCCTCATGACAGAAAGTCTAATCACTACTCCACACTACATTATTATACTCCTAATAACTTAATAATCTAAATTAAGACCCCCTCTACGCTATTAACCCCCCTTTACATAATTAATCCCCCCTTTAGTTCATTAACCCTCCTCTACCTAATTAACCCTATTTAATTTTATCTCTACCGATGTAACCCTGTCTATACCTAATTAACCCAATTTAATGCTGTCTACAGTGTACCTATTTAATTCTGTCTATACATATTTAACCATATCTATACATATGTAGCCCTATCTATAATGAATTAACCCTTCCATTAATTATTTGACCCCACTAATTAAATAAATTAACCCCCCTCTAATGAACTAACCCCCAATTAAATAACTAACCCACCAAATAAAATTAACCTACTACTTACAAAAATAAAAACACCACACTAAGTACAAAAAATAAAAATACCACATTACCAAAAATAAAAAAACACCAACAGAACATAAAAACAACTTACATTGAAAATAAAAAAGGGTACACCAAGGGTATAAGCCGACCCGAGTATAAGCCGAGGCACCTATTTGACCACAAAATACTGGGTAAAATGAGTGACTCGAGTATAAGCCGAGGGTGGGAAATGTGCTGTCCCCTGTGTCCCTCTTGTGCCCTCTGTGTCCCCCTCTCTCTCCGTGTCTCTTCTCTCCTCTCCCTTCCCTGTGTCTCTTCCAACCTCTCCCTTCCCTGTGTCTCTTCCCTCCTCCCTTATCACCCTCCTCAACCCCACTCCTCAACCTCCCTCCTCATCCTTAACCTCCCTCCACATCCTCAACCTCCCTACTCATCCTCAACCTCCCTCCTCATCCTCAACCTCCCTCCTCATCCTCAACCCCCTCCTCAACCACCCTCCTCATCCTCAACCCCCTCCTCAACCTCACTCCTCATCCTCCCTCCTCAACCCCCCCATCCTCAACCCCCCTCCTCAACCCCCCCATCCTCATCCTCTCTTCTCAACCCCCCATCCTCAACCCCCATCTTCAACCCCCCTCCTCAACCTCAACCCCCCTCCTCCACCCCTCCTCCTCATCCCCTTCCTCAACCTCCCTCCTCAACCCCCCATCCTCAACCCCCTCCTCAAGCCCCCCATCCTCATCCTCCCTCCTCAACCCCCCCATCCTCATCCTCAACCCCTCCTCAACCACCCTCAACCCCAACCCCCCTCCTCAACCTCCCTCCTCAACCCCCCATCCTCAACCCCCTATCCTCATCCTCTCTCCTCAACCCCCCATCCTCAACCCCCCTCCTCAACCCCTCCTCCTCATCCTCAACCTCCCTCCTTGTCATCCTCAACCCCTTCCTCAACCTCCCTTCTCAACCCCCCCATCCTCAACCCCCTCCTCAAGCCCCCTATCCTCATCCTCCCTCCTCAACCCCCCATCCTCATCCTCAACCCCCTCCTCAACCTCAACCCTCCTCAACCTCAACCCCCCCTCAACCCCAACCCCCCTCCTCAACCTCCCCCTTCAACCCCCCATCCTCAACCCCCCATCCTCTCTCCTCAACCCCCCATCCTCAACCCCCTCCTCAACCCCTCCTCCTCATCCTCAACATCCCTCCTCATCCTCAACCTCCCTCCTCATCCTCAACCTCCCTCCTCATCCTCCCTCCTCATCCTCAACCTCCCTCCTCAACCCCCCTCCTCAACCCCCTCCTCAAATTCCCTCCTCAACTCCCCCATCCTCAACCCCTTCCTCAACCTTCCTCCTCAACCCCCCATCCTCAACCCCCTCCTCAATCCCCCATCCTCATCCTCAACCTCCCTCCTCATCCTCAACCTCCCTCCTCATCCTCCCTCCTCATCCTCAACCTCCCTCCTCAACTCCCCTCCTCAACCCCCTCCTCAAATTCCCTCCTCAACTCCCCCATCCTCAACCCCTTCCTCAACCTTCCTCCTCAACCCCCCATCCTCAACCCCCTCCTCAACCCCCCATCCTCATCCTCAACCTCCCTCCTCAACCTCAACCCCCCTCAACCTCCCTCCTCAACCTCAACCCCCCTCAACCCCAACCCACCTCCTCAACCTCAACCCCTCTCAACCTCCCCCCTCAATCCCCCTCAACCCCAACCCCCCTCCTCAACCCCCTTCCTCAACCTAAACCCCCCATTAACCCCCCTCCTCCACCTAAACCCCCTAAATACCTCCCCCCTCTCCCCTCACTTACCTGCTTGTGCTCCGGCCTCCACTCCTTGACCCGGTGTGCATGTGATGTCACATGCGTGCCGCGTCATTAGCATATACCGGGTAGAGAGACACACGGGGGGGTTAGAGACACACGGGGGGGGGGGGGTTAGAGAGACACGGGGGGGGGGGGTAGAGAGACACGGGGGGGGGGGGGGGGGGGGAGTGACTCGAGTATAAGCCGGGGGCTGAAAAACTCGGCTTATACTCGAGTATAAACGGTACTATTAAAATAAAAAAATGACTACAAAGAAAGGATTAATAATCCAACTTACCTGGCCAAAATTACCCTCCCTGGACTAGTCGGGCTATCCATGTTGATAGTAGAAGGTCCAGTCCTCTTCTTTCTTGATTGAAGCCCATGTCCTCATCTTCTGGGCCAGGAAAGGGCCCTCCTAATAAAAAACGCTACACTCTAAAAGAAAAATACATGTAACTACTGGAGCTCTTCCCAGGAGGACCTCCCCGCTGCAAATGGCAGTTCCTCCATAAAAAATACATTGGAGCGTTCTGATTGGCTGAAACTTCTTTCATTCAGATTTCAGACAATCAGAATGGATTACAGGCTGTATCCCTGGGGCATCCTAGGAGTTCATTTGTGGCACTGGTCCTTTAAGGACTCGAGCTGTGGGTGGAGGTTAGTGTTAGGTGCCAGGGAGTCCTAATTTGGACTCCCTGGCTTATGGGGGTTAATAGGTGGCAAGGGGTCCCGACCGGGCTGTATAGTATAGTTCATTTGGAACAGTGACCCGTAGCAGTTTGCTCACAGTGTTTTAGGGGAGGGGGATTAACATAGCTAGGTAGGATTTACTCTGCAGTTAGGGCACTCACAATTGCTTTTTCATGGATTAGCATGGGGCCCAAAGTGCTAAGGTGTGTTTAGGCCTGGTTATAATTTTACAGAATAAAGTACAATATTGGTAGGATTAAAGGAGTTTTACAGAAAAAATCTACTTCAATTTTACAGTAGTTGCCATGAATAAACAATGTACTTACTGCTCAGATGGTATATAGATCTGACTTCTGTATCTGCTTCACAGACTTGATAGATCATATTATTGCTGGTAATTATGCTGTGCCTTCTTGTTATACCAACTGTTTACATCAACTAAATGGAGTCAATGTCCTGTACTTGGTGTCTCTTATTCTCAATCAATAATATACATTCTCACAATAATCAATTTCTCAAATGTTATTAATTTATATTGCATCTGAAATTACTGCCTTTTTGCTACATTTTGTTCACATTACTAAGAAAAATCACCAATAAATAGTTAAAGTTGCACTTGTAGTATATTATCTAATTATTCAATTCAAAGGCACTATATCAAACAGGAAAGAATACCAAAAACAAAGGCTATACATGGACATTAAAGATATATAACGGGAAGTCTAAGATATATCACCCAACTTCCTTATAACTATTTAAAGTCATCAACTCTTGTTCAAGCCCGTAATTACCTTCATACAGGCCGTATGTCTGCGGGTTAGAAATATGGTGCAATTACAGATGTATTTAATTCACTCAAGTCCACAAGAACTCTATCTCTCTCTCTCCCTCTGCCTCTCCCTCCCTCTCTCCCTCCATCTATCTTTCTCCCTCTCTTCTGCCTCTCTCTTACACTCTCTCTCTCTTTCCCTCCCTCTGCCTCTCTCTCGTCCTCCCTCCCTTCTTCTATCGCGCTCTCTCTCTCCCTCCCTTTCTTCCTCTGTCTCTTTTTCTCTCCTTCCCTCTGTCTCTCTCTCTGCCTCTCTCTCTCCCTCTCGCTCCACCTCTCTCTCTGTCTATCTTTCTCTCCCTCCCTCTGCCTCTCTCTCCCTCCCTCCCTTCTTCTCTCTCTCTCCCTCCCTCTCTTCCTCTGTCTCTTTTTTTCTCCTTCCCTCTGTCTCTCTCTGCCTCTCTCTCTCCCTCTGACTCTACCTCTCTCTCTCTGTCTATCTCGCTCTCCCTCCCTCTGTCTCCCTCCTTCCCTCTGCCTCTCTCTCTCTCTCCCTCTGCCTCCCTCTGTCTCTCTCTCCCTCTGCCTCTCTCTCTCCCTTCCTCCCTCTGCCACTCTCTCTCTGCCTGCCTCCCTCTGTCTCTCTCTCTCCATTCCTCCCTCTGCCACTCTCTCTCTCTGCCTGCCTCCCTCTCTCTCTCTACCTTCCTCCCTCTGCTACTCTCTCTCTCTGCCTGCTTCCCTCTGTCTCTCTCTCTCCCTTCCTCCCTCTCCCACTCTCTCTCTCTGCCTGCCTCCCTCTCTCTCTCTGCCTTCCTCCCTCTGCTACTCTCTCTCTCTGCCTGCCTCCCTCTGTCTCTCTCTCTCTCCCTTCCTCCCTCTCCAACTCTCTCTCTCTGCCTGCCTCCCTCTCTCTCTGCCTTCCTCCCTCTGCCACTCTCTCTCTCTGCCTGTCTCCCTCTGTCTCTCTCTCTCCCTTCCTCCCTCTGCCACTCTCTCTCTCTGCCTGCCTCCCTCTCGCTCTCTCTCTCTCTGCCTGCCTCCCTCTGTCTCTCTCTCTCCCTTCCTCCCTCTGCCACTCTCTCTCTCTCTGCCGGCCTCCCTCTCTCTCTCTCCCCTCCCTCTACCTCTTTTTTCTCTTTCTCTGCCTCTTTTTTCTCTTTCTTTGCCTCTTTTTTCTCTTTCTCTGCCTCTTTTTTTCTCTTTCTCTGCCTCTTTTTTTCTGCCTCTTTTTTTCTCTTTCTCTGCCTCTTTTTTTCTGCCTCTTTTTTTCTCTTTCTCTGCCTCCTTTTTCCTTTTTCTCTGCCTCTTTTTTTCTCTTTCTCTGCCTCTTTTTTTCTCTTTCTCTGCCTCTTTTTTCTGCCTCTTTTTTTCTCTTTCTCTGCCACCTTTTTCCTCTTTCTCTGCCTCCTTTTTTCTCCTTCTCTGCCTCTTTTTTCTCTTTCTCTGCCTCTTTTTTTCCTCTTTCTTTCTCTGCCTCTTTTTTCCCTCTTTCTCTGCTTCCTTTTTTTCTTTTTTCTCTACCTCTTTTTTCCCCATATCTCAGCCTCTTTTTTTCCCTCTTTCCCTGCCTCCTTTTTCCTCTTTCTCTGCCTCTTTTTTTCTCTTTCTCCTTTTTTTTTTTTTTTCCCTGCCTCTTTTTTCCCCTTTGTCTGCCTCTTTTTTTCCTCTTTCTTTCTCTGCCTCTTTTTTTCCTCTTTCTTTCTCTGCCTCTTTTTTCCCTCTTTCTCTGCTTCCTTTTTTTCCTTTATCTCTGCCTCTTTTTCCCCATTTCTCAGCCTCTTTTTCCCCCTCTTTCCCTGACTCCCTTTTCCTCTTTCTCTGCCTCTTTTTTTTCTCTTTCCCTGACTCCCTTTTCCTCTTTCTCTGCCTCTTTTTTTTCTCTTTCTCTGCCTCTTTTTTTTCTCTTTCTCTGCCTCTTTTTTTTCCTCTGCCTCTTTTTTTCTCTTTCTCTGCCTCTTTTTCCTCTTTCTCTGCCTCTTTTTTTCTCTTTCTCTGCCTCTTTTTTTCTCTTTCTCTGCCTCTTTTTTTCTCTTTCTCTGCCTCTTTTTTTCTCTTTCTCTGCCTCTTTTTTTTCTCTTTCTCTGCCTCTTTTTTTCTCTTTCTCTGCCTTTTTTTTTTCTCTTTCTTTGCCTCTTTTTTTCTCTTTCTCTGCATCTTTTTTTCCTATGCCTCTTTTTTTTCTCTTTCTCTGCCTCTTTTTTTCTGCCTCTTTATTTTTCTTTCTCTACCTCCTTTTTCCTTTTTCTCTGCCTCTTTTTTTCTCTTTCTCTGCCTCTTTTTTTCTCTTTCTCTGCCTCTTTTTTTTTCTCTTTCTCTGCCTCTTTTTTTCTCTTTCTCTGCCTCTTTTTTTTCTCTTTCTCTGCCTCTTTTTTTCTCTTTCTCTGCCTCTTTTTTTTTCTCTTTCTTTGCCTCTTTTTTTCTCTTTCTCTGCATCTTTTTTTTCCTATGCCTCTTTTTTTTCTCTTTCTCTGCCTCTTTTTTTCTGCCTCTTTTTTTCTACTCTCTCTCTCTGCCTGCCTCCCTCTGTCTCTCTCTCTCTCCCTTCCTCCCTCTCCAACTCTCTCTCTCTGCCTGCCTCCCTCTGTCTCTCTCTCTCCCTTCCTCCCTCTGCCACTCTCTCTCTCTGCCTGCCTCCCTCTCTCTCTCTCCCCTCCCTCTACCTCTTTTTTCTCTTTCTCTGCCTCTTTTTTCTCTTTCTTTGCCTCTTTTTTCTCTTTCTCTGCCTCTTTTTTTCTCTTTTTCTGCCTCTTTTTTTCTGCCTCTTTTTTTCTCTTTCTCTGCCTCTTTTTTTCTGCCTCTTTTTTTCTCTTTCTCTGCCTCCTTTTTCCTTTTTCTCTGCCTCTTTTTTTCTTTCTCTGCCTCTTTTTTTCTCTTTCTCTGCCTCTTTTTTCTGCCTCTTTTTTTCTCTTTCTCTGCCACCTTTTTCCTCTTTCTCTGCCTCCTTTTTTCTCCTTCTCTGCCTCTTTTTTCTCTTTCTCTGACTCTTTTTTCCCTTTCTCTGCCTCTTTTTTTCCTCTTTCTTTCTCTGCCTCTTTTTTCCCTCTTTCTCTGCTTCCTTTTTTTCTTTTTTCTCTACCTCTTTTTTCCCCATATCTCAGCCTCTTTTTTCCCTCTTTCCCTGTCTCCTTTTTCCTCTTTCTCTGCCTCTTTTTTTCTCTTTCTCCTTTTTTTTTTCTTTTTCCCTGCCTCTTTTTTCCCCTTTCTCTGCCTCTTTTTTCTCTCTTTCTCTGCCTCTTTTTTTCCTCTTTCTTTCTCTGCCTCTTTTTTCCCTCTTTCTCTGCTTCCTTTTTTTCCTTTATCTCTGCCTCTTTTTCCCCATTTCTCAGCCTCTTTTTTCCCCTCTTTCCCTGACTCCCTTTTCCTCTTTCTCTGCCTCTTTTTTTTCTCTTTCCCTGACTCCCTTTTCCTCTTTCTCTGCCTCTTTTTTTTCTCTTTCTCTGCCTCTTTTTTTTCCTCTGCCTCTTTTTTTCTCTTTCTCTGCCTCTTTTTCCTCTTTCTCTGCCTCTTTTTTTCTCTTTCTCTGCCTCTTTTTTTCTCTTTCTCTGCCTCTTTTTTTTCTCTTTCTCTGCCTCTTTTTTTCTCCTTCTCTGCCTCTTTTTTTTCTCTTTCTCTGCCTCTTTTTTTTCTCTTTCTCTGCCTCTTTTTTTTCTCTTTCTCTGCATCTTTTTTTCCTATGCCTCTTTTTTTTCTCTTTCTCTGCCTCTTTTTTTCTGCCTCTTTTTTTTCTCTTTCTCTGCCTCTTTTTTTCTGCCTCTTTATTTTTCTTTCTCTACCTCCTTTTTCCTTTTTCTCTGCCTCTTTTTTTCTCTTTCTCTGCCTCTTTTTTTCTCTTTCTCTGCCTCTTTTTTTTTCTCTTTCTCTGCCTCTTTTTTTCTCTTTCTCTGCCTCTTTTTTTTCTCTTTCTCTGCCTCTTTTTTTTCCTCTGCCTCTTTTTTTCTCTTTCTCTGCCTCTTTTTCCTCTTTCTCTGCCTCTTTTTTTCTCTTTCTCTGCCTCTTTTTTTCTCTTTCTCTGCCTCTTTTTTTTCTCTTTCTCTGCCTCTTTTTTTCTCCTTCTCTGCCTCTTTTTTTTCTCTTTCTCTGCCTCTTTTTTTTCTCTTTCTCTGCCTCTTTTTTTTCTCTTTCTCTGCATCTTTTTTTCCTATGCCTCTTTTTTTTCTCTTTCTCTGCCTCTTTTTTTCTGCCTCTTTTTTTTCTCTTTCTCTGCCTCTTTTTTTCTGCCTCTTTATTTTTCTTTCTCTACCTCCTTTTTCCTTTTTCTCTGCCTCTTTTTTTCTCTTTCTCTGCCTCTTTTTTTCTCTTTCTCTGCCTCTTTTTTTTTCTCTTTCTCTGCCTCTTTTTTTCTCTTTCTCTGCCTCTTTTTTTTCTCTTTCTCTGCCTCTTTTTTTCTCTTTCTCTGCCTCTTTTTTTCTCTTTCTTTGCCTCTTTTTTTCTCTTTCTCTGCATCTTTTTTTTCCTATGCCTCTTTTTTTTCTCTTTCTCTGCCTCTTTTTTTCTGCCTCTTTTTTTCTCTTTCTCTGCCTCTTTTTTTCTGCCTCTTTTTTTCTCTTTCTCTACCACCTTTTTCCTCTTTCTCTGCCTCCTTTTTTCTCTTTCTCTGCCTCTTTTTTCTCTTTCTCTGACTCTTTTTTCTCTTTCTCTGCCTCTTTTTTCCCTTTCTCTGCCTCTTTTTTTCCTCTTTCTTTCTCTGCCTATTTTTTCCCTCTTTCTCTGCTTCCTTTTTTTCCTTTTTCTCTACCTCTTTTTTCCCCATATCTCAGCCTCTTTTTTCCCTATTTCCCTGCCTCCTTTTTCCTCTTTCTCTGCCTCTTTTTTTCTCTTTCTCTGTCTTTTTTCTCTCGTTCCCTGCCTCTTTTTTCCCTTTTCTCTACCTCTTTTTTCTCTCTTTCTCTGCCTCTTTTTTTCCTGTTTCTTTCTCTGCCTCTTTTTTCCCTCTTTCTCTGCTTCCTTTTTTTCCTTTATCTCTGCCTCTTTTTCCCCATTTCTCAGCCTCTTTTTTCCCCTCTTTCCCTGACTCCCTTTTTCTCTTTCTCTGCCTCTTTTTTTTCTCTTTCCCTGACTCCCTTTTCCTCTTTCTCTGCCTCTTTTTTTTCTCTTTCTCTGCCTCTTTTTTTTCCTCTGCCTCTTTTTTTCTCTTTCTCTGCCTCTTTTTCCTCTTTCTCTGCCTCTTTTTTTCTCTTTCTTTGCCTCTTTTTTTCTCTTTCTCTGCCTCTTTTTTTTCTCTTTCTCTGCCTCTTTTTTTTCTCTTTCTCTGCCTCTTTTTTTCTCTTTCTCTGCCTCTTTTTTTCTCTTTCTTTGCCTCTTTTTTTCTCTTTCTCTGCCTCTTTTTTTCTCTTTCTCTGCCTCTTTTTTTCTCTTTCTTTGCCTCTTTTTTTCTCTTTCTCTGCATCTTTTTTTTTCTATGCCTCTTTTTTTCTCTTTCTCTGCCTCTTTTTTTTCTCTTTCTCTGCCTCTTTTTTTCTCTTTCTCTGCCTCTTTTTTTCCTCTGCCTCTTTTTTTCTCTTTCTCTGCCTCTTCTTTTCTCTTTCTCTGCCTCTTTTTTCTCTTTCTCTGCCTCTTTTTTTCCTTTTTCTCTGCCTCTTTTTCCCCATTTCTCTGCCTCTTTTTTTCCCTCTTTCCCTGCCTCCTTTTTCCTCTTTCTCTGCCTCTTTTTTTCTCTTTCTCTGTCTTTTTTTCCTCTTTTTTCTGCCTCTTTTTTTCTCTTTGTCTCTTTTTTTCTCTTTCTCTGGCTCTTTTTTCCTCTTTCTCTGCCTCTTTTTTCCTCTTTCTCTGCCTCTTTTTTTCTCTTTCGCTGCCTCTTTTTTTCTCTGCCTCTTTTTTTTTCTTTTTCTCTGCCTCTACTATCCTTTTGGAATATCTGGACATGACAGGTACTTAGAGAAAAACTTCAAACGTCAAGGTTTAAGGATAAATGTCTTTTCATATAGACTCATACAAAGAAAGGTGTTTTTAAAATAATTAGATCAAGAGATAGCAGAATTGAATAAAAATCTGAAGCGGTTTAAAGGCCTGGAGGAATACAAAAATACATATCAAAAATACAAAAAAAATTAGACAAACAACAGAATGAAATAATTTTGAATAAGAGGAACACATTTAACAGAGAGCTATATGATTATGACAGCGGCAAAGTGTACAAATGGGGACACAGAGATAATAGGAGCAAACCCTATAAAACTAAACAGATGATAGGGACCACAACATATTCCTCCACTGATTATAATATTTCACAAGCAGAGGGTGAGACTACAGCAGGGGATCCGTCCAGTCTAAGTGCCAGTTCTCAGTGACATTGTTTAGACACACGCCCAAAAACAAAGAGCAGAAAAGAATGGAGCCCCAAGCAGGGGGACAGGGCGGATACAGATATAAGAACCAATTAAAAAAATGACAATTATGGGGCAATCGATCAGAAAGTCGTCAATACAGAAGACGGAGTTGGTAGGGAGACCAGAGATGGTGATAAACAAAAATATACAAACTACTCATGGTGCAAATAAAATAAGGATAAGGCACCAATTATAAATCTTACTGGAAGAGAAATCTCGGATAATCAATTAAAAATACAGAACAAAGGCCTTTTGTTGGCTCCTATGATCTATTTGCCAGAAAATTATTGTTGCACAAATACCACAATAATTGGTCAGATGATCCCCAGGAAATTGAAAGGGGAACACTGGAGGTGATGTTGGATCTGTGGAATGAAAATGAGATGAAGATAGTTCCAACGAATTGGTGGATGAATCAATTGAGGACCCGATTTACTCCATCCTCCAAAGTGTACCCTTCAGTGGATACCTATGTGAAATTCGTTATTTTGGATTTGTTAAAATTAAAATCAAGTCATACTCCCAAAATTTCTAGCAGGGAATACCAGCACTGAGAGAAATTAGTACATGGGAAGTTAAAATAATTAAACCATCTGATAAACGGGGAAATATTGTGGTCGATAAATATGTAAAGGAAGCATTGAGACAATTGAATGATCCTCAATGCTACAAAAGACTACAAGCTGACCCCATGGAAAATTATTTGAAAAAATAAAGTTCTATGATACAAACAGCAAAAGATAATGCCTTAATAAATAAGAAAAAAAAACAAATACTTTGAAGTTAAAGATCCAAAGGTAGCACTATGTTACCGAAAGCACAAAAAAACATATTTAAACCACCGGGATGCCCCATATTATTGGGAACAGGAAATCTTTGTGACCAGGATACAAAAGATACATTGACACTTGATTAAGATCATTACTACCACAGGAAAGTTACCGAGACGCATGGAAGTGCGCCTCCTGATGGAGAGACCCTGACTGATACAGAAGCCAGATATCAGGGTGCTGGTGCAGAGATTCCCAAGAACCCAAATGATCCTTGTAGGTAGTTAACATCTAGTCTATAGCAAGTGGCCCTGGGCAGTAATAGCCCCTACCCCCAATTGTCACAACTAGTTGGCAGTGCTGGGATCTCGGTGCAAGAACCAGCAACAAGGATGTGATACAGTGATCTATGCAGTTTTGAAGTCCAGTACTTTTGGCGGCTTGGGAGGGATGCAGAAACCACTCAGCGATTTTGCCAAGCCATGAAATCCAGGTCAAAAATCCAAGGAAGGCCAGCACTGGGTAGATGAGATCAGGGACCATATGGAGGCCTGCAGAGCAGAGGTGATCAGGAGAAAAAGAGCCTGAGAACAAGTATGCTGGAGCGGCGAAGGCAATGGATTACCACAGAAGAGGATAGGTTGACATCTCTTCTCAATCAGCGGATGGCTTCCCTTGGGCTCCAGCCCGGTGAGAAGATAGCAGAACGGCTTGAGGACCTGTGTGGTTGGAGCTTGAATTGGAAGCATTAGGTCCACATACTTATGTTCCAACTCCTGCATCACAATGGCCTCCTTCTACAGGCTTGGACTGGTGGAGGGGTTCCCGGATGTGCTGCAGGTAGATTCAAAGTGTGGCCTTGGAACCGCAGAGCGCTGGGAAATCTGATTGGCTCAACGCCAAAAGGACATGGAAATAGACCCAGGGACGGAAGAGGAAAAATTGCTCAAACTGTTGATCCATAAAGAAATGGAGTTGGAAAAAGAGTATGGAGAACTGCTTGAGGAGGTTGGGCCAGGTTCAAGTACTTGTGATAAATTGCTGGTGAAGTCCCTACAGCTTTCCTAGTTTAGAAATCATTAAAAGTGATGCCAACAGAAATTGAAATTAAAAACCATATTGATATGGATATGATAAGCAGCACTAGGGGGTGGTGAATTACATATATAATAGACTTCGCACACCAGTATTGGGGAAATAAATATATACTGGATATTAGAAAATAATTTCCTAAGATAAGACATATTCATTAAGATCCATATAAGTTACACTACAAAATTGATTGAACATAAAAGAAAAGCTACTTGTATGCACACTGTGTAAAAAATTGTATAAGTTTATGTTACATTTCTACCAATCGCTGCACTGGAAACAGAAACAGAATAACGTGACATTGAAGAAACACAGGGCCCTATTCAATTGAGCAATCGTAAGTTACTATAATACGTAAGTGAGGCCTTGAGCTAATTTGCTATTCAATTGGCTTCTTTTTGCTTACTCCAAACAGTTTACGGGTTACAGGCTTGAAAACTCTGCGATGGTTAAACCCCGAACTTACAGCTTCCCAAAGCCTTTGATCTTTCACTTAAGCAAGAGTTACGATCTCTAAAATTGCAAAACGCTTTTCAATTTCTCCAATTCCTCAAGGCCCCAAATGTATTTACACCCGTAAACAGCGAATGTTGGAGAAAATCCTCCGAGTGCTAGAGAGGACTCGCAAGGGGGTTTAACCCCTGTCTGCAGCACTGTAAATGCAAATAAAAAATCAATAATGCACTGTAAATAATGGGGAAAGAGATGAAAGAGCTCGCAAATCGGCAGTAAAATCAAATTTATTTTAGTTTCATTTTGGGGTTATATCGATCTCGGGAATGAATTAGGTAATACATAGTATTGGCATTCATATTTATTATTCTGTATTTTGTAGCTTTTCGAGTCTGATCGCATATCGATCCCCCAAACCTAATTAATTGGCATATAACCTCCATGTTTTACTGCAGTAATGATGGCGGTCTCATTTTCTATTGGCTGTTTCAAAATGGGAGGTTACGGTTTTGCTTAATTGATCAAATTCCCACCCTGAACTGCTATGGACAGTGCATGATTTATGGAGTCGGCTTTCAGACCGTAACTTGCGGGCTCCTTCAATTGAATAGCATCATAATCTGTGATTAATTTGAGCTCGCAGCACGCCCGCAGACATATGACCATGAGCCCGGGTTTGTATTTTGTTTTGTATTTTTATTAATTTTGGTGCTGTTGTTGTTTTTGTATTTGGTCGGTTCAGCCGTTAACTTCGTATTTTTTTGACCTTGTATTTTTTTTCTAAGTGCCGCGTGTCATGAATCAGCCAGGGGCAATATTGGATTTGGCGTGAACTATGCTGGGGCCATCTTGAGACTGGCAGCAGTGGCCTATATTGGGACTGGACTGTTATATACCAATAGCCGCCATCTTGGGGCTGGTATATCATCCACAGTTGGTGCCATATGGAGAGTAAGAGTTCTGGGTTTAGGAGACCCACTGTATATTGTGTTATGGGTTATAATATGTTAGTATTATATTGTATATTGTATTATGGAGTGATAGCTATGTTTTAATTAGTCAACCCTCCCCCATTGTATAAACTCTCAGTCAGGAGTTGGCCATATGGTCCTTAGTGTAAACAAAGTAGATAACCTAAACAAAGAGATTTGCCAGACTGCCAGGCACCGCAGGACAATGGTATAGTATGGGGTTTCCCAACCACAAGCCCAGGGGCATAGTCCAAGAGCTAATACAGGATGTTTCCAGTCTGAGACCCAGACCAAAATGAACTAGTAGCCACGCCTGGGGGAGGCCCTGGGGGAGGAGACTAATAAGTTCCCACAAATTACTTCTGTGAGAATGGCCAGAGGGGAATGAGGGTTTGACTAAGAGTAGCCACTCCCTCCACTGTGTGTGTGTGAAATGTTTTAAGTATGTTGTTCCAAAATAAAACGTGGTTCATAATTTTCATCAAGACGTGGTGTGTAGATGTATTATTTACCCGGGGACATATGCTTGCAGTAAGATTCGTCAGACTTACTGTCAATATTGCTCAGTCTAAACCAAGGGCTGAGACATGATGTTCCTGTACTCAAAGCTACTCCAAGGTCCAGAGTAACCCAAATCCGGTCAGCAGACCCCAGCCAGAGAGTGGGTCGTGACAATTGGTGGCACAGTGGTGGGGTACTCTGAGAAGGACCAGAAAATGTAGCAGATGGAAGCAGAGGACTACAGACTACTCCTGCTAAATCAATGGATGGCATTCATGCAATTATGGCATGGCCATGAGCTGGCGAGCTGGTTGGAGGAACTGGTAGAGAAAGAGATGGACTTGGAGGAACAGTACCTTGCCAGGATAGAGTCCTTGGGTGGCCGGAGAGAGGATCTCTATTTTCGTTTGGATCTAGAATATGGGGTCGGTGAGATTCTGAATGGTGATCCGGAATGTGGCATGGGAACTGCAAGGAGGCATAATAACTTGTTTGTTGAACACTGCCGGGGTCTGGGACTGGAAGCATGGTTCCCGGAGGCTCCTTTGCTGGAACCCCTGATTCAGCAAGAGCTGCAACTGAAGGCTGAGTATGTGCAATTGTGGGCTGCAAAGTATTTTTACAACTCAGACGGTATGTACCAGAGGGAGTATGTTCACTGGAACTGGGGAGAGGCTTTTATAGACGGTAAACAAAGTGAGGAGTGGGAAGGGGTAAACACTGTTCCTTTGCCAACTCCTGGGGATGGAGAATGTTTGCCCCTAGAACATGCAGCAACTGTGTCAGGGCCTAGTCACCAGCCCCAAGAGCCAGAGACCCAGTGGAATGTTCCCTGGGTGGGGTCAGATAATCCATGTCTGCCCCCTGATACCCCAAGAGATTTAATCCCAGAGGAAGTGGGAACTGCTCACAAGCTAGGGCCAGATAAGTTAAGTCTGCCCTCAGAAGTTCTAGGCAAAGTGTGTTGGCCAGAACTGCTAATGGAGCCAGAGGCTCTGGATTATTATGTGATGGACGGTGGGAAGGGAGCCTTAGAGGCCAGGCTGGGTGGGAATGATGAGATTCCCCAGCCTGCATCAGATAACCACTGTCTGTACCCTGACACCACAGGGGAGTTGTCCCCAGAGGTGCTAGTGAAGAACAGAGCCCAGGAGGGTTGTTTAAGAGACTGTGGGGAGGGAAAGGAATTGGTTTCTGGCTACAGGGAACCTGACCTCACACAGCAAGAGAGTGCCAGGGGCACAATGAGCCAGGCCGGGGCAGCAAGCATGCCAGCCTTGGCAAAAGCATTATGGGTGCAGAGGGGCACCATGATAGAGGGTGTAAAAAGTGGGGAGATACCCTGGATAACCAGTGTCCAGGAGCCCACTGGAACAGACACCACTCCAAAGACCCAGTTCAACGTAAAGGACTGGGATAAAGTTGCTCAACCCCGGGCAATGGAGGAGTCTGGCACTTCAGCTGGATGGGAGCAGCATAGCCCCCCAGCCAAGTCAGAGGAGTGTAAGCACAGCTTGGGTGGGAGCAGCGTAGCTCCCCAAGCTGCAACGGAAACAGCTGGACCAGAGGAAGAAAGCCAAGAGGAGCTGTCCCTTTGTAGTCCCATAGGCCCAGATACTGTTTTAGAGATCCCAGCCCAGCTGTGGGGACTGGCTGGGGGGAACAGAGTTGCTATGGGACAGAGACTGTGGCCCACCTGTTGTACTCTGGGATACCAGATTATTGGGGAGGTACCCTGGAATATTTGGGTGGGTGTGAATGGGAAGAGCAATTTGCTCTATACAGTGGGAGCAAGGCCAAGGGCTGGGGGAGGTTTTTACTCTGCACCTTGGGACAGACAAGAACTGGCATAGCATACAGAGGGCCAAACCAGCACATTCATGACTATCAGCGTAGCTGGAAAAATCAGGGATGTTTCCTGCCACGCTTGGGGGAGGTGTTGTCATGAATCAGCCAGGGGCAATATTGGATTTGGCGTGAACTATGCTGGGGCCATCTTGAGACTGGCAGCAGTGGCCTATATTGGGACTGGACTGTTATATACCAACTAGCGACTTGCCCGTCAAAAATGACGGCAATAAAAACTGAAGCCTGGCAATGCTGTTTGCCACACAATGTAAGCCTCTCCCACTCTACTTTACTGGCCTTGTGATGAGCGCCTTTGGCGCTCATCACAGGCCTTGCAATGAGCCCCTTTGGAGCTCATTGCGAGTCTCTCCCTCTGTCTACTTCCTCCCTCGTGTCTTATTTCCCCCCTCCTCTCCCTCCCTTGTGTCTCCTTCCACCTCGTCTACCTCCTTTGCATCTCCTGCCCCCCTGTGTTTTTACCTCCCTCTCCCTCCCGTGTCTCTAAACCCCTCCCCTGTGTCTCTTTCCCCCTTCTCCCTCCCATGCATCTCTTCCCCCCCCCGTGTCTCCCCCAACCCTCCCCTGTGTCTGTTCCCCCCTGGCCTGTGTCTCTTTCCCCCTCCTCCTGTGTCTGTTACGGCCTTCCTCGTGTCTCCATTTCCCTCCCTTGTGTATCTTCCCCCCTGCACTCTCTCCCCTGTGTCTCTTCCCCCTCCTCTCACTCCCCTGTGTCTCTTCCCCCTCCTCTCACTCCCCTGTGTCTCTTCCCCCTCCTCCTCCCTGTCTCTTCCCCCTCACCCTCTGTGTCTCTCCCCACTCTGTGTCTTCCACCCTCTCCCTCTGTGCCTCTTCCCCCCCCCCTCTCTCTGTGTCTCTTCACCCCTTCCTCTGTTCCCCCCCCCTCTGTGCCTCTTTCCCCCTCTCTCTGTACCTCTTCCCCCCCCTTCCCTCTGTGTCTCTTCCTCCCTCACCCGCTGTATCTCTCCCCCCTGTGTCTCTTCCCCCCTCTCCCTCTGTGCCTCTTCCCCCCTCTCCCTCTGTGCCTGTTCCCCCCTGGCCTGTGTCTCTTTCCCCCTTCCCCCTGTGTCTGTTCCCCTCTCCCCCCCCATTTCCCTCCCATGTGTATCTTCCCCCTGTTCTCCCTCCCGTGTGTCTTTTCCCCCTCCTCTACCTCCCCTGTGTCTCTTTCCCACCTATCCCTCTGTGTCTCTCCCCCCTCCCTCTGTGTCTCTTCCCCACTCTCCCTCTGTGTCTCTTCCCCACTCTCCCTCTGTGTCTCTTCCCCACTCTCCCTCTGTGTCTCTTCCCCACTCTCCCTCTGTGCCTCTTCCCCACTCTCCCTCTGTGCCTCTACCCCACTGGGCCGCGCTGCGCTCTGCACAATGCGCAGCAGTTTACTGTCCCTCTGTGCCTCTTCCCCAATGGGCCGCGCTCTGTGTAATGCGCAGAGCGCGGCTTGCGCCGCGCTCTGCGCATGCGCGGCTCGCGCCGCACTCTGCGCAGCAGTTTACTGTCCCTCTGTGCCTCTTCCCCAATGGGCCGCGCTGCGCGCAAGCGCGGCTCGCGCCGCGCTCTGCGCATGCGCGGCTCGCGCCGCGCTCTGCGCATGCGCGGCTCGCGCCGCGCTCTGCGCAATGCGCAGCAGTTTGTAATTGTCTAACTGCGATTCGTCTGAAGCGTGACGACGAATCGCAGTTAGACAATTATAATATGTGATAGCCGCCATCTTGGGGCTGGTATATCATCCACAGTTGGTGCCATATGGAGAGTAAGAGTTCTGGGTTTAGGAGACCCACTGTATATTGTGTTATGGGTTATAATATGTTAGTATTATATTGTATATTGTATTATGGAGTGATAGCTATGTTTTAATTAGTCAACCCTCCCCCATTGTATAAACTCTCAGTCAGGAGTTGGCCATATGGTCCTTAGTGTAAACAAAGGAGATAACCTAAACAAAGAGATTTGCCAGACTGCCAGGCACCGCAGGACAATGGTATAGTATGGGTTTCCCAACCACAAGCCCAGGGGCATAGTCCAAGAGCTAATACAGGATGTTTCCAGTCTGAGACCCAGACCAAAATGAACTAGTAGCCACGCCTGGGGGAGGCCCTGGGGGAGGAGACTAATAAGTTCCCACAAATTACTTCTGTGAGAATGGCCAGAGGGGAATGAGGGTTTGACTAAGAGTAGCCACTCCCTACACTGTGTGTGTGTGAAATGTTTTAAGTATGTTGTTCCAAAATAAAACGTGGTTCATAATTTTCATCAAGACGTGGTGTGTAGATGTATTATTTACCCGGGGACATATGCTTGCAGTAAGATTCGTCAGACTTACTGTCAATATTGCTCAGTAGTCTAAACCAAGGGCTGAGACATGATGTTCCTGTACTCAAAGCTACTCCAAGGTCCAGAGTAACCCAAATCCGGTCAGCAGACCCCAGCCAGAGAGTGGGTCGTGACACCGCGGGTCATATATTTTTGTGTAAATGTCTTATGTGCTTGGTGGTGTTAAGCGTGTTTAGGGGTTGTGTAGCCTCGTTTTCTTCGGCTGGCATTTTTTTTCTCGCTTAGGCGATTTTCGTTTGTGGAAACTCTGAAAATTGTGGTTAAATTGTCGTGCAACCTGACTCTCAGACGTTGTGCCTGACCCCCCGTGCTGTGAGTGGTGTTTTTTTTTTTGTATTTTTGTTAATTTGGTGGTGTTATTGTTGTTTTTGTATGTGCGCGGTCCGGCCGTTAACCTCGTATTTTTTTACCTTTTTTTTTTTCTAAGTACCGCGGGTCGTATTTTTTTTTTTGTTAAGTGCTGCTTTCCTTTTTGCAAGTGTTATGGGCCGTAATTTTTCCACGCATTTTCTTTCAAACTGCTATGGGTCTTGCTTTGTTAATGATGTAATTGAGATTTAGTTCCGCAGGTCGTAGGGATGAGCGCCTATGGCGCTCCCTGCCTAAGTTTTACGGGGTTGTCGCTCATTGCGAGGCTTTTGGTTGTTTTTGTGCTATGAGCAGCGTTGGCGGTGTTTTTTTGTATGGTAATGAAATAATTAATGAAATAATAAAATCTAGTCCCCTTTTAAAGTTATCTATCAAATCCGCTGTCACCACCTCCCTTGGTAGAGAATTCCACAGATTAACCACCCTTACTGTGAAGAACCCTTTTCTTTCTTTGAGGTGGAATCTTTTTACTTCTAACCTCAAGGGATGTCCTCTTGTCAGTTGAAAACCTCTTGGCACAAAAAGCTCCCCCGACAAATCTTTATACTGACCCTGGATGTATTTATATAAGGTAATCATATCTCCTCTTAGACGCCTTTTTTCTAGAGAAAATAAGTTTAATTTGGTTAGTCTTTCTTCATAACTTAGCCCCTCCATTCCCCTTATTAGTTTGGTTACCCTTCTCTGTACCTTTTCCAGCTCTAAAATGTCCTTTTATGAAGTGGTGCCCAAAATTGTACTCCATATTCCAAATGAGGGCGTACTAGAGATTTGTATAGTGGCAGAATTATATTTGCTTCCCTGGCTTCTATACCCTTCTTAATACATGCTAATATTGTATTTGCCTTTGCAGCTGCTGCTTGGCTTTGAGCACTGTTACCTAGGTGGTTGTCCACAAGCACTCCCAAATCCCTTTCAATATCTGATACACCTAGATTTGCTCCATTAAGATTATAAATTGCATGGCTATTTTTCCTTCCCAGATACATAACCTTACATTTATTCGTATTAAATCTCATCTGCCATTTAGATGCCCATTCCTCAATTTTATGTAAAACCCCTTGGAGGGAAAGCACATCATTTTCTGATTTAATTACCTTGCACAACTTAGTGTCATCAGCGAAAATGGAGACCCCACACTCCAATCCTACCTCTAAGTCATTAATAAATATGTTAAAAAGGAGAGGACCTAATACTGAACCCTGAGGAACCCCACTTACCACATTAGTCCAATCGGAGTATGTTCCATTTACAACAACCCTTTGCTTCCTGTCTTTTAGCCAGCTCTCAATCCATGAGCAGATATTTACTGCAATTCCTGTATCCCATAGTTTGCCCAATAGTCTCCCATGTGGCACTGTATCAAAAGCCTTTGCAAAATCCAAAAAGACTACATCCACTGAGTTGCCTTGATCCAGGTTCCTACTAACCTCCTCATAGAAACTAATTAGATTTGTTTGACATGACCTATCCCTCATAAACCCATGTTGACTCCTACTTATAATCCTGTTCAAATAGACATATTCTTGTATATTATCCCTTATTAACCCTTATAAAAGCTTCCCCACTACAGAAGTGAGGCTCACTGGTCTATAATTCCCCGGATTTGCTCTTGCTCCCTTTTTAAATATAGGTATCACATCAGCTTTTCCCCAGTCATCTGGTAGAGACCCTGTGTTGAGTGAATCTTGAAAAATTAAATATAATGGTTTGGCTATTACAGAACCCAGTTCCCTTTGTACCCTTGGATGTATTCCATCAGGACCCGGGGCTTTATTAACATTTATTTTTTCCAACCTCTTTTGGATTACTTCCTGTGTTAACCAATTATTTGGCAAAGGTAGTGTAGCCCCATTATGTCGCAGTGTCCCAACCACTGGTACCTCCCTTGTGTATACCGAAGAAAAGAACCTATTTAGCTCATCTGCCTTTTCCTGGTCACTAATTTTCAGACAGCCTGTTTCACATTGTAATGTTCCTATAGCTTCCTTCCTCGCCTTCTTCCCATTAATATACTTAAAAAATATTTTAGGGTTAGTCTTACTCTCTTTTGCAATTAATTTTTCATTTTCTATTTTAGCCAGTCTAGTCTTTACCTATTTGGAAGTAATAAATGCAGGAAGCATTGTGTTGAAGAGCTGGCAATCTGTTTTCATGTTGCTGCAGCATACAATGTGTGTTTGGAGGGCTGTGTAAGTGTCATCAATGTGTGCGGTGTGTAGTGTAAATAGGCCGTGTGCGCGTGGAAAATCCGTTAGGGTAGCTGTGTACTTCCACATTGTGTTAGTGTTGTAAAATTAGTGTTATAAAATGGCGCCTAATGTGTGGTACGCGGCTGTGGCTGATTTTGCGTTCTTGTTCTTGGATAGCGTCCGAGTTTTTCGGAAAATCCGTAGGTGTTTGGTGGTGTTTTGCGTCTTTAGGGTCCTGTAGCCTTGTTTTCGTTTTTTTCGGCTGCCATTTTTTCTCTCGCTTAGGGGATTTTCGGGTGTCTAAACTCTTTTATTTCTAGTTAAATTGAGGTGTAACTTCAGTTTCCGAGGTCCTGGGTGCCCCCCTTGCTGTGGGTAAGCTTTTTATGTATTTCTTGTGTGTATTTATTGTGTAAAGTCCTGCATCTCGTATTTGTTTCTCGTAAGTCCGTACATTTTGCAAGGTCCGCAGTTGCTGGCAAGGAGCGACTTCGCGAGCCTGCAAGCGTTAGCAACAACTCATATTGCTCACAACTATATATGTGATGGGCAGCTCATGGGCTAATAAGGATTAAAGTCTACTCACCTGTTTCTGTAATGGCCAAAATATAGACCTTCGTTGTTTTCTACAGTTAGTCCCCACACAGATGAGATGCGATGATAGAAGTAGTGATGTCTGGGTAGGTGACCCAACACTTCACATTCACCCTATGCTATGTATGAAAGCTAAGTTATAATGGCAGACATACGCTGCTAACCCCTCTAGGAAGACTATTACATAAAAAGGTCAGACACAACCAATGCTCGAGTCAGTGGGGTCCCCTAACTTATGTGCCCTGCACCTTTACCTGATAAAATAAGGGTCCTGAGTTAAATTTAATATGGGTCTATGGGCTGCTTTGTTACAAAATAATACATACGTTTTCTAGACTACAGGTTCCATGTGGTCATAAAAACCCATCTCTAGTAAACATTCGGCTGAATATCTTAGGTCATTTCTCATCGACTTTATTAAGTGTATTTGATGTAATGTAATCAGTTTGCTAATAAGACACTTGAAGCCGACACATTTGAACACGGTTGGTTAAATCCACAGTAGGTGCAAAATAAATGAAGAAGAACAACGTCATAGGTAGAGAAATTCTAAAACTTTATTAGAAAAGTTAAAAAAAATGTGTTTGACAAAATATCATAACACATCCAGGCATCAGGTTTAATGTATTCTACCCAAATTGGAGATTTATAGACAACTATTACTTTATCCAATGTCTTTATTTATTCATTTCTACTAGACTAGATCAATTCACTCTTTGTTCTTTCTATCAAACAGCTAAAAAGTAATATAATTTTGTATTTGTAATAAAGACCCTCGTTATACACCTGGAATTTTACTTAGTAGTTGAGGGGGAAATAGATATAAGTCGGACATGTTTACCCCCATATGATGTGATATGACGCCGATTGTGCTCATACTCATCCAAAAGTCTACGAATACACAAAAATATAAGATGTTTTGTCACATATATGGAATTTTTTTCCAGTACTACAATTATTAAAATACATAAAAATGCAGATAGATGACATATGTTCCTGACATCTCTGCCATTTTATCCAGAAATTAAACTCATTATTAGAAGAGATCTTAAAAGGTTGGACTTGATGGGCTATAAGTCTTTTTTTCAACCTCAAATACTATGAATTACCAAAACTATATAAATAATGTAATAAATTACATATATATATATAAAAAATGATAGACACAATAAGAACACTTACATACTGACATACAGAGGAGCCTTTACATTTCTACAGGAGCAGAGCTTGCAGTTTACCTTTCACCTGCCTGCTTCTTAACAAACTGGAATCTTGCTCCAATTAAACAACAAATCCCCTTCCCCAATCTCATCTCCTCGGCAGAAAAGATAACTCTCTCTGATTTTCTCTAAAAATGCTTCCAATGTTTACAAAAATGTAGTTTGTCCTTAGTTCGAGGTCTCCCCAGTTTTGTAAACAGAATTTTCAAAAAGTATATAAATATTGCATGTATAGTATATAACATCTAGATATATTACATGCTCTTGTGTGTCTATCATTCTGTGCAAATTACACATTTTTATAAATAAGTGAAATAGATATTGTAAATACTTTTGGTGTTTAGGGCACCAATTTTCTAAATATATATATATATATATATATATATATATATATATATATATAATAAATTAATAATCTAAATATATAAATTCAACCCAGGGTAATGCCTTACTTCATTTAACGGACCTATACATAGAATAAATTAATAATTTAAACATTTGAATTAATCCGAAGTAAAGCTTAACTTCATTTAATTGACCTAATTTTTGCTAGATCAGGGTTTGTAAACTCACATCCTATAGGGCCGTATCAGGGGAGTAAAATGTGGCCCAGTCATTTTGATTTAACATCTATATTTGCACAGAAATATAATTAATATAAGTCATCATTCAGGGGCTAGAGTTGGACAAGCCCACCTCATGGAAATGGGACTTTAAATGCTTCCCATCTATTGAGCTGAAATGTTTTCCATCATAAATCTCCATTGAGGTCTTCAACAGGAAACAGGAGGTTTGCTTTTGAGTAATATAATGTCCAGCTCATTGTTAGTGGATATCTTCCAGTTCTGTTCAGGAAAACTAGACCAGCAGCACTCTATGGGTGATGGTGGGTAAATCCTCCCCAAACTGGGATTTCAATCTGTCATCTCTTCCCTGTAAAGAAAAAAAAATAAAATTACATTAGTTATATCTTTTATTTCATTAGAACACAAAATCGCAAATATATAGAAATTATATATTTTATTTGATTTTATAACTTTATTTTCCATGGCGGCCTTCAACATGACGCCAGTTATTTAGTTATGATCCTGTGAAGGACACAATCAGCACACAAAAAAGCTGCCATCGTAATTACACATTCAAACCAGCTTTGTAAGAGAGTAAACCAAAAAATATTGGTTTCTCATTTGTATAATTTCATTTTCTTTGGCTTACACTTTACAAAGTTCTTATTTGTTGGGCAGTCACATGATGCACAGCCAATCTATTTTTATGCAAATTGTGATTTACTCCACCCTTAACTTTTAGTGAGAGTGAATAAGTAAACATATAATTCATTCATTAAGTTGCCCGATACACATGTACATGCTCTGATTGGCTGTTTAAAATATTTTATCAAAATAAGACAGATTATGGCTGTGGACTGTTCTGCTTAAGAATAAAATGTATTGATAGAAACTTCAAGCCCACAAGAACCTCTACGGTCATCATATTGATTGTGTGCTTTTTTATTCTCTTCTTTTGAAGAGGACTCTATAAGTATCTTCACCCTATTCTTCCAGTGTGGCAGTAATCTACCACCCCCTCTGTCATTTTCCCAATTTTCGGACAATTTTTCTGCTCCACTTTGTATTCCAATATCCTATAATTTATCTTCTGTGACTTTAATATCTCTAGTAACAACCCTGAAGCTCAACTTTTAAGGGTACATTCACAAGTGGTTTTTCACAGTGGAATACTTCTACTACACACTGGGATAGTAATACCACTGACCCCATCTTTTCGAGTCTCTACATTAAAAAATGTGCCAGTTTTCCCTTTCCTCTGACCACTACCTTCTATCCTGCAGTCTCATGACTATACCCAAAAATCCCCATCACCCCAGTCTCCATGAACCTATAGAGACATGGCCGGATTACCCATTAGGCAAACTAGACAGCTACCTAGGGGTGCTTCCCGGTGAGGGGCGCCCGTTTTCGGAATTAAACTCCCTTCCTCAGCTTTGCCTGCTGTAGTGTGGGGGAGGACCTGCACCAGAGAGCAGGTTTGGAAACTGGCAACCTACGCATTATGGAAAGTGTGAGCAATTTATATTTGGTATTAAGCTTAGCAACACAAAGAGAATTTAGTGTGCGTATGTAGTTGAAGACTCAGTAATATCTAATACTGTGATTATATTGTCATTCTGACTTAACTTCAAGATCATTGAGTATTAACCATATCAGATCCCAGTACAAAGATTTATGGAGGAATGAACAAAATGGCTGAATATGTATACCATATTTTTCCATGTATAAGACGACCCCTATTTTTGGAGCCCAAAATGATGAAATAAATAAATATGCAAATGTATATTTTATAACTTCTTATTGTGCTACACATATATTTAAGTGCACTGTCATGATTTTCACTGATTTCCATTCCATCTCAATATCCCTGTGACCACATCACTTATTACTCAGTCGCGGTGTGCATTGCACTTTTCCGGTTTAACACAGTAATAAGTGATGTGGTCACAGGGATATTGAGATGGAATGGAAATCAGTGAAAATCATAACAGAAATTTCACTTAAATATATGTGTAGCACAATAAGAAGTTATAAAACACACATTTCTATGAACACCAGCACTGTTATAACGACCAATGCATTTCCAATATGTGCAATCTTTTCTCCTGCCTTAAAACTGCGCCACACCTCCATCTAGCAGCCAGATGCAGCATTACAGTACTAGACCAGT
The DNA here is from genome assembly GCA_027410445.1 of Discoglossus pictus. NCBI lineage: Eukaryota > Metazoa > Chordata > Amphibia > Anura > Alytidae > Discoglossus > Discoglossus pictus. The sequence goes on along the minus strand of CM050165.1, from coordinate 447,004,794 downwards.
GTATGTGATTGCAACATTCCCTGCATAAGATGATCCCCCTAATATAAACTTAAACATTTTGGTAAAAAATATTGTCTTATACACAGAAATATACGGTACATTCATATACTTATAGGAGAACATGGCTGAATATGTATGCATTACTATAATAGAGATGAGATGGGCTTATGTCCTGTATAGGCCCCCTGGTCACTCTCTCACACTCTCTCTCTGGCTCCTAAGACCTAAAGATCAGTTAACCTAAGACAGCTCTCTTGTCACTCTCTCTGTCTCCTACTCCTGGCTCCTAAAGATCAGCTAACCTAAGACGGCTCTCTGTTCACTCTTTCACTCTCTCTCTCTGGCTCCTAAAGATCAACTAACCTAAGGTGCCTGGACTTCCAAAGATTCTCTGATATTGTTACTGATTATTAATTCCTGTGATTAATATATGTTATTATACCTACTGACATAGCCACTTTATCTAGATGTATTGTTTGCCACTTACTTCCTCTGTCCCCCCCCCCCCCCCCCCCCCCCATAGCATAGCATAGGCTCCTAGTCCATGTGTTAGCTGTTGTACTCTTTATCACATGCTACGCTACATTCATTTTTCTTTCAGATGGCTCTCTGGTCACCCTCTCACACTCTCTCTCTTTCTGGATCCTAACTCCTGGCTCCTAAAGATCAACTAACCTAAGGTGCCTGGACTTCCAAAGATTCTCTGATATTGTTACTGATTATTAATTCCTGTGATTAATATATGTTATTATACCTACTGACATAGCCACTTTATCTAGATGTATTGTTTGCCACTTACTTCCTCTGTCCCCCCCCCCCCCCCCCCCCCATAGCATAGCATAGGCTCCTAGTCCATGTGTTAGCTGTTGTACTCTTTATCACATGCTACGCTACATTCATTTTTCTTTCAGATGGCTCTCTGGTCACCCTCTCACACTCTCTCTCTTTCTGGATCCTAACTCCTGGCTCCTAAAGATCAACTAACCTAAGGTGCCTGGCCTTCCGAAGATTCTCTGATATTGTTACTGATTATTAATTACTGTGATTAATATATGTTATTATATGTACTGACATGGTCACTTTATTTAGATATATTGTTTGCCTTGTACTTCCTCTGTGCCCCCCCTCATTAGCATAGCCTCCTAGCCCATGTGTTAGCTGATGTACTCTATATCACATCCTAAGCTACATTCATTTTTCTTTCGGACGGCTCCTTGGTCACTCTCTCACACTTTTTACAAGACTTGAAGCTCAAAACAGGGCCCTCCATTTTCTGCCATTGTCAATATTACATATTGTATATTTCCATGTTCTTATCCCCTCTACAGCGCTACGGAATATGTTAGCGCGATACAAATAAAATATAATAATAATAATAAATAATATAGGGGACCTTTGGCTGTATATTTGTTTGTATGTATGAGACAATGACTAAATATTTATATACTGTATTACTATGATGATTACAGGTGACCCTCTCTGAATATTTATACAATAATATGATTATAGGAGACCCTTGCTGAATATGGGTACATATGTTGTATTAGAGGGAACCTAAATATGTAAATACGTAAATATTTATTTGGACCATGGTTGAATATGTGTATACTTATTTCAATGTAGGGGACCCTAAGCTGATTATGTATATATTTGTATTATTATTATAGTGGGCCCTTAGCGAGTGCTGATATATTATTAAGCCATCCTGGTCTAATATTTTTAGATTATATGAGTAAAAGTGATCCTGACTAATTATGATTACATTTATATGTAGGGAACACAATGGTGGCTGGTGAGATGTTGAACTGGGGTAGACTTTAGAATTTTATATATATATATATATATATATATATCACATATATAGTTGTGAGCGTACGAGTTGTTGCTAACGCTTGCGGGGTCGCGTAGCGAGCCCGCGGCCCTAGCATAGCGAGGGCCTCAGTTGCTGGCAAGGAGCGCCGAAGGCGCTCCTTGCCAGCAACTGAGACCCTCGCAAAATTTACGTTAAAACGCAAACAACATGACACAACGACCGCGACCCTCGCAAACTTTACCTCGCAACGCAAAAACCATGCGAGACACGTTACCACACATTACGACCTCGCAAAAATGAGCCGCAACTCGCGAACATCACAAAATTAAAAACACAATAAATACACACACCACATACATAAAAAAAGCTTACCTACAGCAAGAGGAAGCATCCAGGACCTCAAAAAAACAACTTACACCTTCAGTTAACTAAAAATAAAAGAGTTTAGACACTAAAAAAAAAATGCCAAGCGAGAGAAAAAATGGCCCCTGAACAAAACGATAACGAGGCTACAGCATTGTTAAAATGGCTGTTGTGGGAAAATGTCTGTGATTTTCTCACACAGCAAGATAGCGATGTACACGCACAGAAAAGGGAAAATAGGTGCGTGCATAACTTGTGTACGTACTCGCAGGGGCTCCTCCACTTTACGGCCTTGGAGCTCTAAAAAAAGTAGATCCGGGCCTGTATAGAGATGTCACTTTGACCGATCCATCGCAACTTTCCCCTTGCTATAGTCACTGCTTTCTAATGTAACTAGAAAGCAGCGTTAGCAACAACTTTTGTCAACCCACACTGTTGACAACTATGTATGTGATTGGGCAAATGCACTTTCTAAACAAATAAGCCTCCTCATCTGTTTTAAGAAGCTGCAATTTTCTTTCTCTTTTTTTTTTTTACTACTCCTCTTATTTAGCTGACACACCATTTGCAGCAGGAAATCCCGAAAGAGATAATTAAATAGTTTAATATCAAAGGTGGTAACAGCAAATTCGATAGACAACTTCAAAAAGGGGTTAGATATATTTTTGAATAAAGAGGGCATTCAAGGCTATCCTAGATAACTAGCGAAGGAATATTGATCCAGGGAGAAATGTGATCGCCAGTTTCTGGGGTCAGGAAGGAATTTTGCTTTTTTTCCCCTTATGAGACAATTGGCAAAGTTTCAATGTTTTTTTTTTTTCTGTTTGCTTCCTCTGGATCAAATAACAATTAACAATAAATAGTGCACATTAAAAAGATCAATAGAGATCTAAAAAGGTTGAACTTGATGGACTAACTCTTTATTCATTCTCCAATACTATACTATTAATAATTATTTAATCAATAATTTAATTAATAACTAATCCGCATATTGCAGATCAGGGGAGATCTTAACAGGTTGAACTTGATGGACTGAAAGTCTTTTTTCAACCTTAATTACTATGGGCCTCATTCTATTAGCGGCCGTAGGCGCTGCGGGGCCGCAAGGACCGGCCGCAAGCTTTCCGGCTATTCTTATCCCCTCCGGCCGGGGGTTCCGGCAGGCTTGCGGCCGGTTCCTTGCTATCTCTTGCGGCCGCACGCGCCGGAGGAAAGCCTTTGATCTAAAACGGCCGCAAGGAAATCGGCCGTAAGAAAAGCCCGGTTGCGATTCAATTGCTCCGGGAACCCTGTCTGCAAGGCTAAAAACGAGCCGCAGCTTACTTGCAGCAAAAAGGTCCCGCTAGCACCAATTAAGCACAAAATATAGCTCAAATAAAGCCATCCTGCACTTTGCGGAGTCTATAAAGTGATATTCGGGGTTAGAAAAAATAGCACATAATTATCCTGTACTCAAATCCGTAAAATATTTTATTTTCAATATCCGTAAAATATCCATGTAAAAAGTCCATAGGACTTGGAGCACCTCAGACCCGCCCACGCCGCAGCCGGAAAATAAACAGTTAATTTGAACTCGGGTTTGGGCAGATGTGCAAGCTTGAGAGTGGGTTACTTTTAATCCTCATGTCCCCCAATATGATCCCTAGCATTTACAGAGCTGTACAGTGCAGGCTTGAATTTATTTTTGAGTTTTTTAATTTCTGAGCTTACGGCCGGTTTCAAGATTTACGGCCGGCCGTAAGAGCAGATCCTTGTGGGGCCGTTTAATTGAATTGCAAGATAACGGGAGCCCCGCAAGGAATCGCAGCCTTACGGCCGATTTACGGCCGCTAATAGAATGAGGCCCTATGTAACTATGTAAATGATGACTGAAAGAGTGAAACAGTGTTAATAAGGATAAGAGCGATGTTAGACTGATGTGGGGTCTCCATATGACACACGGTCAACAACGTTTTCACCAGTAATAAAGTCACAATACAGAAGCATTAAATCCTTTTACACTGGGCCTCATTATTTTGTAAGTGGACTCGCTTAAGCTTCAGTAAGATAACGTTTTAATGAACGTATATCATTATATCTATCTCTATATAGCGGTGAATTTTCTTTCAACTGAATGGCAAGTATGTGAAGGATGTGAATAACTGTCTAAATGTTTAAAAAATAGAAATAGATTTAAAGAAAGACATACTGGGACAAAAATGTTCGGACAATATTTCCATAAAGAACTTCTAAAAGTCAATTTTAATAATGTATTTACTTAAAAGACATGCATTCTTCTAAGCTCTATATACATTCAGAGGACCCCTCGCTGTCGGCGTCTGGGTGTTTCTGCTCAGATTATTCATTCTGCTGAATATATTCCACTGCTAATTAGTAATTATGATTATGAGGCAGTATATTTTTTAGTACATTGGCTAAAGTCCTCTTTAGTGGAAACTTCAGCTCCCTATGTAATAAAATGTTTAAATCTTACGGTTATGTCTCATATAGATATTGTATTACATGTATTTACCCCTTTAGATATAGCTCAGTAAAATGTTGATGATCAATTAACATAGATTAATAATTACAAATAATACGAATAATCACATACCAACCCCATAATATTTTTAATTTAAAAAAAAATTAGATGGACTTTAATTGTTTTTAAGATGTGCTAAAAAGAGCACTGGCATAGAAAGAGAGGGGGGCGGGGAAGCGGACCGCCCGGCGCAACCTACTTGGGGGTTTTACCAGCTGTGGCGAGAAAGCCGGTCAGTTGCTGCTGATGCTGCCACCCCCACGCGTGTGTCAGTGTGTGCCTCTGTGTGTGTGAGTGCATGTGTAAGTCTGTGAGAGTGTGTGTGTGTGTGAGTGTGTGACTCTGTGTGTGTGTATAAGTCTGTGAGTGTGTGTGTCTGTGAGTGAGTGTGTCAGTGTGTGCCTCTGTTTGTGTGTGAGTGCATGTGTAAGTCTGTGAGTGTGTGTGTGTCTGTGAGTGTGTGACTCAGTGTGTGTGTGTGTGTGTAAGTGTGTGTCTGTGTGAGTGTGTGTCTGTGATTGTGTGTAAGTCTTTGTGTATGTGAGTGTGCGTGTCTGTGAGTGAGTGTGTGAGTGTGTGTGTATAAGTCTATGAGTATGTGTCTGTGTGTGCAAATTTTGCCGCCCGGGGCTGCCCATGAGTTTGCTGCGGGGGCCACTGGCCAAGAACAATGGGTTAATTTCAGTAGATCTCTATATCCATGCACCCTCATTACCTGATATCACAGACTAGATAGACAGACATCCAGGGTTCTCCCTAGAGGATATATATATATATACATACATACAATACAATCTACTTACCCCTCAAGCCTTGTTCTCACACAAGCACAATCTCTTCGTTGTACAGTGAAATGCATAAATCTGGTTTTTAGTCAGTAAATAACAATCCAATTTACGATCTTCATGTTTGATTCTAGAAAAAATAAAATGAAATGTTTAGTATAACCGAGGCCATAAGGGTGACCTACTGACGTCATTATAAGAGATATACATTTAGGAGAAGGTATTGAGAGCAGGGATGAGGGAACAATCATTTGGAAGTTATTTGAATACCCTATACAACTGTGAAAGCAAAACTGAATGGACAGAACATTGGATATGAGGAACATGCCAGAGACTAATGGCCTTTAGTGAGTGTAGTCATTGAGTTTGGAGACATCTCTGGTAGCGAAGTCCCATTTGAAAGGAAGGAGTACTGGAGATGGAATGGAGGCAATTTTTGCAACCAAACAGTAGCACGACTTTAGCGCGCATGCTAAATGTGCACCGACAAGAGCACGCAGACACATGGCCGCATCGACGTCAGCGCGCCCAACAATATTGCGGTTGACGGATGCTCGCATAGAAAACAGCGTACCCGACAAATGCGCAGGCCCAGCAGCAGCTCAGGGACCCACCCAGCAGGAAAATTGGCTATGAAGCTTAGTGAATCTACAACTGTAAGCAACTTGATATATATTGTTTCAATATATATATTTTAACACAAGTGTGGAACTTTAGTCAATGTTATCATGACCTTCTCCATCTTTATTACTTTCTTTTCCCAACCAAGCTCCCTTCTCTACATGCACCTTACCTGCCTACATGCTCTATTATCTGCCTCCACACCCTCTGTGTCCTCCCTCCATAACTTGCACTGTTATCATGTTTACCGTCTGCAGACACTCACTCTTATCACTCGCCTGGTAGCCCACCTCTCCATACTGGTGCCCACAGGTTGCCCGCAGGCTGCTCCTTTACTGCAGCTAATCAGGTTGCAAAGTTGTGTCCCCCCCCCCCCCCCCGCCATTTAAGTCGATGGTAAGGTTCTTTTGCTTATATTTCTAGTTATAAGGATATTAGGCTCTATTTGTTTCTTGGTAAAAATTTCAGGTTTCTGGTCTTTTGCCTCTGAAATTTGAGATATGCAGAGCTCAGGAGGAGACAGCAGGTGGGGAGGATTAGTGTTCCATGCTATGTGAAGTGATACCAACAAACACAAATCTAACCCTTACCAGATCTATCTGTGCAGGCATGGAACACTAGTACTCAGCTAAAATAGGAAAGCTATGGGTTAACTGGTCAGTGCAATGTAACCTGAGTCCAGGGGTACCAATCACAGCCTTCCCCCACAGAGCCTCACACAACGCTCATAGACTCAGCACTATGCTAATTACTATATAACAGCCAATGGGCAGAATAAACTGTATGTAAATATAGATTTAAAACTTTGGATTTATTTAGCTTTTATTAGTGTATTTAAAAAAAAAAGATAATTTTAACATGTAATTCTGAGCTATTTAACACCATAACACCAGAGCTCTTAAAGTGACTTCAGGGGCCCTTTAAATAAGAAGTTCCTCATAGTATAATTTCCATTATTTCAAACATAACAGTTATGTATAAATAAAAAAGTAATGTTATGGAATTTGCCTATTTTTCCTTTTCACTACCTTATGTTTGTGAAACTGGCAATTTAACCATTTTTTTCCTATTCCTTTTTTCTGTCATAAACATATAATTCTCGGCCTGTTTTGTTTAAAAATACAAGAGGTCCAATCGTGTTAAAGATGCAGAATCTGTCTGTGAACCCTGAAAATATATATTTAATGGAAGTTTCCAGTTTTTTTATTTAATGATTTTACTGTCAATGTGAATTTACTAAAGGAAATAATTATCTTACGTTCCATTGAAAGGGGAACCATCCATCCAGGTGGCCTTCCCGGTCTTATCTTTTCTTAGCCCAATCCAGTACTCGTACTCCATTTGTGCAGCTACTTCCTGTTAGACAACAAACGAGAAACTGAACTTCTCAAATGAGTTTCTTTCTTTCTTTCATAAGCAAAATATTTGAAACAGTAAAACAAGAGTACAATATTTTATATAGACTTGCAGTATACTTTATCTACAAATTATATAAAAGCCATCACTCTAACACAAGGCAAAAATAGTGTTATCAAAGCAATTATATATTTTACATATACTTTTTTTAAATTATAAGGATTAAAACTGAACCAAGTCTAACATGTAATACTAATGTATCCAAAAGGTAGATTTACTAAAGTCTTGTAGGTGCTTGGATGCTATGAGTTATCCAAGGGTTTATGTGACCCACTGACTCGGTTAACATTTCTGCTGTTTTGATTAGCTGCACCTGGGCAGCCCTGATTTAAGTCTGCTCCTGGAGTATGGGAGGGGCTGCTTATGTCTGATCTGGAAGGAGACACACAGCGAGACAGCAGCCTTCATGCCACATATAACAGAACTTTTACAACTTAGAGAATCAATCTAGAGCATCGGTTCACAAAGTGGGCAGTGCTGCCCACCAGTGGGCACTGAAGCCTTCTAGGGGGAATGTCCTTTTGTCAGTTGAAAATCTCTTGGCACAAAAATAAGCCTTATATTGCCCCTGGATGTATTTATAAAAGTTAATCATAACCCCTCTTAGATGCCTTTTTTCTAGGAAAAATAAGTTTAATTTGGTTAGTCTTTCCTTATAACTTGCAAAATCCAAAAAGACTACATCCTCTGAGTTGCCTTGATCCAGGTTCCTACTAACCTCCCCATAGAAACTAATTAGATTGGTCTGACATGACCTATCCCTCATAAATCCGTGTTGACTCCTACTTATAATCCTGTTCAAATAGTCAAATTCTTGTATATTATCCCTTATTAACCCTTCGAAAAGCTTTCCCACTACAGAAGTGAGGCTCACTGGTCTATAATTCCACGGATTTGCTCTTGCTCTCTTCTTAAATATAGGTGTCACATCTGCTTTTCTCCAGTCATCTGGTAGAGACCCTGTGGTGAGTGAGTCTTGAAAGATTAGATATAATGGTTTGGCTATTACAGAACCCAGTTCCCTCAGTACCCTTGGATGTATTCCATCAGGACCTGGGGCTTTATTAACATTTATTTTCTCCAATCTCTTTTGGATTTCTTCCTGCGTTAACCAATTATTTAGTGAAGGTAGTGTAGCCCCATTATGTTGCAGTGTCCCAATCACTGGTACCTCCCTTGTGTAAAACGACGAAAAGAACCTATTTAGCTCATCTGCCTTTTCCTGGTCACTGATTATCAGACGGCCTGTGTCACAGTGTAATGTTCCTATAGCTTCCTTCCTGGCCTTCTTCCCATTAATATATTTAAAAAAATTTTTTTGGGTTAGTCTTACTCTCCTTTGACTTCTCATTTTCTATTTTAGCCAGTCTAATAGCACTTTTGCTGCCTTGTTTATTTCCTTATAGTCACATAAAGTTGCCTCTGTTGCCTCCTTCCTGTATAATTTAAATGCATGTTTTTTCCTTCTTATGATCTTTAAGTCATTGTTAAGCCACATTGGATGTGATTTACTCCTATTCATTTTAGTTCCACATGGTACATGCTGATGAGTATGTTTATTTAGTAAGGATTTGAATGTTGTCCATTTATTTTCAGTATTTTTCCCTGTAAGTACTTTGTCCCAGTCTACAGTCAGGTCCATAAATATTGGGACATCAACACAATTCTAACCTTTTTGGCTCTATACACCACCACAATGGATTTAAAATGAAACGAACAAGATGTACTTTAACTGCAGACTTTCAGCTTTAATTTGAGGGTATTTGCATCCAAATCAGGTGAACGGTGTAGGAATTACAACAGTTTGTATTTGTGCCTCCCACTTTTTAAGGGACCAAAAGTAATGGGACAATTGGCTGCTCAGCTGTTCCATGGCCAGGTGTGTGTTATTCCCTCATTATCCCATTTACAAGGAGCAGATAAAAGGTCCAGAGTTAATTTCAAGTGTGCTATTTGCATTTAGAATCTGTTGCTGTCAACGCTCAATATGAGATCCAAAGAGCTGTCACTATCAGTGAAGCAAGCCATCATTAGGCTGAAAAAACAAAACAAACCCATCAGAGAGATAGCAAAAACATTAGGTGGGGTCAAATCAACTGTTTGGAAAATCCTTAAAAAGAAAGAATGCACCAAGGAGCTCAGCAACACCAAAAGACCCGGAAGACCACGGAAAACAACTGTGGTGGATGACCGAATAATTATTTCCTTGGTGAAGAAAACACCCTTCACAACAATTGGCCAGATCAAGAACACTCCCCAGGAGGAAGGTGCATGTGTGTCAAAGTCAACAATCAAGAGAAAACTTCACCAGAGTGAATACAGAGGGTTCACCACAAGATGTAAACCATTGGTGAGCCTCAAAAACAGGAAGGCCAGATTAGAGTTTGCCAAACAACATCTAAAAAAGCCTTCACAGTTCTGGAACAACATCCTATGGACAGATGAGACTAAGATCAACTTGTACCAGAGTGATGGGAAGAGAAGAGTATGGAGACGGAAAGGGACCGCTCATGATCCAAAGCATACCACCTCATCAGTGAAGCATGGTGGTGGTAGTGTCATGGCGTGGGCATGTATGGCTGCCAATGGAACTGATTCTCTATTATTTATTGATGATGTGACTGCTGACAAAAGCAGCAGGATGAATTCTGAAGTGTTTCGGGCAATATTATCTGCTCATATTCAGCCAAATGCTTCAGAACTCACTGGACGGTGCTTCACAGTGCAGATGGACAATGACCCGAAGCATACTGCAAAAGCAACCAAAGAGTTTTTTAAGGGAAAGAAGTGGAATGTTATGCAATGGCCAGGTCAATCACCTGACCTGAATCTGATTGAGCATGCATTTCACTTGCTGAAGACAAAACTGAAGGGAAAATGCCCCAAGAACAAGCAGGAACTGAAGACAGTTGCAATAGAGGTCTGGCAGAGCATCACCAGGGATGAAACCCAGCGTCTAGTGATGTCTATGCGTTCCAGACTTCAGGCTGTAATTGACTGCAAAGGATTTGCAACCAAGTATTAAAAAGTGAAAGTTTGATTTATGACTGGTAATCTGTCCCATTACTTTTGGTCCCTTAAAAAGTGGGAGGCACATATACAAACTGTTGTAATTCCTACACCGTTCACCTGATTTGGATGTAAATACCCTCAAATTAAAGCTGAAAGTCTGCAGTTAAAGCACATCTTGTTCGTTTCATTTCAAATCCATTGTGGGGTGTATAGAGCCAAAAAGATTAGAATTGTGTCGATGTCCCAATATTTATGGACCTGACTGTATATGTTGTATCGCTGTCCTTAGCCCATTAAAGTTAGCCCTTTTTAAATTTAGAGTTTTTGCTGGTCCCTTACAACTCTGTTTAATGTTTTATTGTATTCAATCTCAAATGAGACTGTGTTGTGATCACTGTTCCTCAAGGGTTTCCTAATTTTAACATTTGATATTATATCAATACTAGCCACTTGCCCGTCAAAAATGACGGCAATAAAAAGTGAAGGCTGGCAATGCTGTTTAACACACAATAGGAGCCTCCTCCCCTCTTTACTTTACTGGCCATGCAATGAGCATCTTCAGCGCTCATTGTGAGCCTCCTCTTCTCTCCCAACCTCTAGTTTACTGGTCACGCGATGAGCTCCTTTGGCGCTCATTTTGAGTCTCTCCCCTGTCTACTTCCTCCCTTGTGTGCCATTTCCCCTCTCCTCTCCCTCCCTTGTGTCTCATTCCCCCCTGTGTTTTTACCCCCTCTCCTTCCCTAGTCTCTAACCCCCTCCCCTGTGTCTCTTTACCTCCTGTGTCTCTTTCCCCCCTCTCCCTCCCATGCGTCTCTTTCCCCCTCCCATGCCTCTATTTCCCCCTACCCCTTCCCTGTGTCTTTTCCCCCTCACCTGTGTCTCTTTTCCCCCTGTACCCCCCTCCCCCTGTGTCTCTTCCCCCTACCTTGTGTCTCTTCCCCCATTTTCCCTCCCATGTATCTTCCCCCCTCCTCTCCCTCCCCTGTGTCTCTTCCCCCTCCTCTCACTCCCCTGTGTCTCTTCCCCACCTCTACATCCCCTGTGTCTCTTCCCCCTCTTCCTCCCATGTGTCTCTTTTCCCCCTGTACCCCCCTCCCCCTGTGTCTTTTCCCCCTCCCTTGTGTCTCTTCCCCCCATTTCCCTCCCCTGTATCTTCCCCCCTCCTCTCCCTCCCCTGTATCTTCCCCCCTCCTCTCCCTCCCCTGTGTCTCTTCCCCCTCCCCTCACTCCCCTGTGTCTCTTCTCCACCTCTCCCTCCCCTGTGTCTCTTCCCCCTCTTCCTCCCATGTGTCTCTTTTCCCCTCCCCTGTTTCTCTTTCCCCCCTCTCCCAACCCTGTGTCTCTTCCCACCCCTCTCCTTCCCATGCGTCTCTTTCCCGCTCCCCTATGTCTCTTTCCCCTCTCTCCCTCCTCTGTGTCTCTTCCCCCTCCCCTGTGTCACTTTCCCCACTGCCCTCCATGTCTCTTCACCCTCCCTCGTGTCTCTCCCCCTCCATTTCCCTCCCCTGTATAGTAGTGCGCATGCGCATTCACGGGGCTTTGCGATTGATCGTAGTTGTCAAACTGTCATACCTTAGTAAAACCAGAGACGCATTATTGACCTATATATTACAAGTAAAACGTTATTTTCCTATATATTACATGTTTCCTATATATTACATGTAAAACATTATTTTACTATATATTACATGTTTTCCTATATATTACAAGTAAAACATGATTTTCCTATATATTACATGTTTCCTATATATTACATGTAAAACATTATTTTACTATATATTACATGTTTTCCTATATATTACATGTAAAACATTATTTTACTATATATTACATGTTTTCCTATATATTACATGTAAAAAATGATTTTCCTATGTATTACATGTTTTTCTATATATAACATGTAAAACATTATTTTCCTATATATTACATGTTTTCCTATATATTATATGTAAAACATTATTTTCCTATATATTACATGTTTTTCTATATATTACATGTAAAACATTATTTTCCTATATATTACATGTTTTTCTATATATTACATGTAAAACATTATTTTACTATATATTACATGTTTTCCTATATTTTACATGTAAAACATTATTTTCCTATATATTACATGTTTTTCTATATATTACATGTAAAACATTATTTTACTATATATTACATGTTTTCCTATATATTATATGTAAAACGTTATTTTCCTATATATTACATGTTTTTCTATATATTACATGTAAAACATTATTTTACTATATATTACATGTTTTCCTATATATTATATGTAAAACGTTATTTTCCTATATATTACATGTTTCCTATATATTACATGTAAAACATTATTTTACTATATATTACATGTTTTTCTATATATTACATGTAAAACATAATTTTACTATATATTACATGTTTTCCTATATATTACATGTAAAACATTATTTTCCTATATATTACATGTTTTCCTATATATTACATGTAAAACATTATTTTACTATATATTACATGTTTTCCTATATATTATATGTAAAACATTATTTTTCTATATATTACATGTTTTCCTATATATTATATGTAAAACGTTATTTTCCTATATATTACATGTTTCCTATATATTACATGTAAAACATTATTTTACTATATATTACATGTTTTCCTATATATTACATGTAAAACATTATTTTCCTAAAAATTACATGTTTTCCTATATATTACTTGTAAAACATTTTTTTCCTAAAAATTACATGTTTTCCTATATATTACATGTAAAACATTATTTTCCTAAAAATTACATGTTTTCCTATATATTACATGTAAAACATTATTTTCCTAAAAATTACATGTTTTCCTATATATTACATGTAAAACATTATTTTACTATATATTACATGTTTTTCTATATATTACATGTAAAACATAATTTTACTATATATTACATGTTTTCCTATATATTACATGTAAAACATTATTTTCCTATATATTACATGTTTTCCTATATATTACATGTAAAACATTATTTTACTATATATTACATGTTTTCCTATATATTATATGTAAAACGTTATTTTCCTATATATTACATGTTTCCTATATATTACATGTAAAACATTATTTTACTATATATTACATGTTTTCCTATATATTACATGTAAAACATTATTTTCCTATATATTACATGTTTTTCTATATATTACATGTAAAACATTATTTTACTATATATTACATGTTTTCCTATATATTACATGTAAAACATTATTTTACTATATATTACATGTTTTCCTATATATTATATGTAAAACGTTATTTTACGATATATTACATGTTTTTCTATATATTACATGTAAAACATTATTTTACTATATATTACATGTTTTCCTATATATTAAAAGTAAAATGTTATTTTCCTATATATTACATGTTTTTCTATATATTACATGTAAAACATTATTTTACTATATATTACATGTTTTCCTATATATTACATGTAAAACATTATTTTCCTATATATTACATGTTTTCCTATATATTACATGTAAAACATTATTTTCCTATAAATTACATGTTTTCCTATATATTACATGTGAAACATTATTTTCCTATATATTACATGTTTTCCTATATATTACATGTAAAACGTTATTTTACTATATATTACATGTTTTTCTATATATTATATGTAAAACGTTATTTTCCTATATATTACATGTTTCCTATATATTACATGTAAAACATTATTTTACTATATATTACATGTTTTCCTATATATTACATGTAAAACATTATTTTACTATATATTACATGTTTTCCTATATATTACATGTAAAACATTATTTTCCTATATATTACATGTTTTCCTATATATATTACATGTAAAACATTATTTTACTATATATTACATGTTTTCCTATATATTACATGTAAAACATTATTTTCCTATATATTACATGTTTTTCTATATATTACATGTAAAACATTATTTTACTATGTATTACATGTTTTTCTATATATTACATGTAAAACATTATTTTACTATATATTACATGTTTTCCTATATATTATATGTAAAATGTTATTTTCCTATATATTACATGTTTTTCTATATATTACATGTAAAACATTATTTTACTATATATTACATGTTTTCCTATATATTACATGTAAAACATTATTTTCCTATATATTACATGTTTTCCTATATATTACATGTAAAACATTATTTTCCTATAAATTACATGTTTTCCTATATATTACATGTAAAACATTATTTTCCTATATATTACATGTTTTCCTATATATTACATGTAAAACGTTATTTTACTATATATTACATGTTTTTCTATATATTATATGTAAAACGTTATTTTCCTATATATTACATTTTTCCTATATATTACATGTAAAACATTATTTTACTATATATTACATGTTTTCCTATATATTACATGTAAAACATTATTTTACTATATATTACATGTTTTCCTATATATTACATGTAAAACATTATTTTCCTATATATTACATGTTTTCCTATATATTACATGTAAAACATTATTTTACTATATATTACATGTTTTCCTATATATTACATGTAAAACATTATTTTCCTATATATTACATGTTTTTCTATATATTACATGTAAAACATTATTTTACTATGTATTACATGTTTTTCTATATATTACATGTAAAACATTATTTTACTATATATTACATGTTTTCCTATATATTACATGTAAAACATTATTTTACTATATATTACATGTTTTCCTATATATTACATGTAAAACATTATTTTACTACATATTACATGTTTTTCTATATATTACATGTAAAACATTATTTTCCTATATATTACATGTTTTCCTATATATTACATGTAAAACATTATTTTACTATATATTACATGTTTTTCTATATATTACATGTAAAACATTATTTTACTATATATTACGTTTTCCTATATATTACATGTAAAATGTTATTTTCCTATATATTACATGTTTTCCTATATATTACATGTAAAACATTATTTTACTATATATTACATGTTTTCCTATATATTACATGTTAAACGTTATTTTCCTATATATTACATGTTTTCCTATATATTACATGTAAAACATTATTTTACTATATATTACATGTTTTCCTATATATTATATGTAAAACGTTATTTTCCTATATATTACATGTTTTTCTATATATTACATGTAAAACATTATTTTACTATATATTACATGTTTCCTATATATTACATGTAAAACATTAATTTACTATATATTACGTTTTCCTGTATATTACATGTAAAACGTTATTTTACTATATATTACATGTTTTCCTATATATTACATGTAAAACATTATTTTACTATATATTACATGTTTTCCTATATATTATATGTAAAACGTTATTTTACTATATATTACATGTTTTTCTATATATTACATGTGAAACATTATTTTACTATATATTACATGTTTTCCTATACATTACATGTAAAACGTTATTTTCCTATATATTACATGTTTTTTTTATATATTACATGTAAAACATTATTTTACTATATATTACATGTTTTCCTATATTTTACATGTAAAACATTATTTTCCTATATATTACATGTTTCCCTATATATTACATGTAAAACATTATTTTCCTATATATTACATGTTTTCCTATATTTTACATGTAAAACATTATTTTCCTATATATTACATGTTTCCTATATATTACATGTAAAACATTATTTTTATATATATTACATGTTTTCCTATATATTACATGTAAAACATTATTTTCCTATATATTACATGTTTACTATATATTACATGTAAAACAATTATTTTCCTAAAAATTACATGTTTTCCTATATATTACATGTAAAACATTATTTTACTATATATTACATGTTTCCTATATATTACATGTAAAACATGATTTTCCTATATATTACATGTTTCCTATATATTACATGTAAAACGTTATTTTCCTATATATTACATGTTTTCCTATATATTACATGTAAAACATTATTTTACTATATATTACATGTTTCCTATATATTACATGTAAAACATTATTTTCCTATATATTACATGTTTCCTATATATTACATGCAAAACATTATTTTACTATATATTACATGTTTTCCTATATTTTACATGTAAAACATTATTTTCCTATATATTACATGTTTCCTATATATTACATGTAAAACATTATTTTCCTATATATTACATGTTTCCTATATATTACATGTAAAACATTATTTTTCTATATATTACATGTTTTCCTATATATTACATGTAAAACATTATTTTCCTATATATTACATGTTTACTATATATTACATGTAAAACAATTATTTTCCTATATATTACATGTTTCCTATATATTACATGTAAAACATTATTTTCCTATATATTACATGTTTCCTATATATTACATGTAAAACATTATTTTCCTATATATAACATGTTTTCTATATATTACATGTAAAACATTATTTTACTATATATTACATGTTTTCCTATATTTTACATGTAAAACATTATTTTCCTATATATTACATGTTTCCTATATATTACATGTAAAACATTATTTTCCTATATATTACATGTTTTCCTATATATTACATGTAAAACATTATTTTCCTATATATTACATGTTTTCCTATATATTACATGTAAAACATTATTTTCCTAAAAATTACATGTTTTCCTATATATTACTTGTAAAACATTTTTTTCCTAAAAATTACATGTTTTCCTATATATTACATGTAAAACATTATTTTCCTAAAAATTACATGTTTTCCTATATATTACATGTAAAACATTATTTTCCTAAAAATTACATGTTTTCCTATATATTACATGTAAAACATTATTTTCCTAAAAATTACATGTTTTCCTATATATTACATGTAAAACATTATTTTACTATATATTACATGTTTTCCTATATATTACATGTAAAACTTTATTTTTCTATATATTACATGTTTTTCTATATATTACATGTAAAACATTATTTTCCTATATATTACATGTTTTCCTATATATTACATGTAAAACATTATTTTACTATATATTACATGTTTTTCTATATATTACATGTAAAACATTATTTTACTATATATTACGTTTTCCTATATATTACATGTAAAACGTTATTTTCCTATATATTACATGTTTTCCTATATATTACATGTAAAACATTATTTTACTATATATTACATGTTTTCCTATATATTACATGTAAAACGTTATTTTCCTATATATTACATGTTTTCCTATATATTACATGTAAAACATTATTTTACTATATATTACATGTTTTCCTATATATTATATGTAAAACGTTATTTTCCTATATATTACATGTTTTTCTATATATTACATGTAAAACATTATTTTACTATATATTACATGTTTCCTATATATTACATGTAAAACATTATTTTACTATATATTACGTTTTCCTATATATTACATGTAAAACGTTATTTTACTATATATTACATGTTTTCCTATATATTACATGTAAAACATTATTTTACTATATATTACATGTTTTCCTATATATTATATGTAAAACGTTATTTTACTACTAGCGAATTGCCCGTCAAAAAATGACGGCAATGAAATTGTAAGGTAGCTAATGCTGTTTAGTGTGTAATAATGAAATATATAATACATTAATAAATGAATATACTTTACCTATTTTAAAGCATTGTGTGGAAGAGCTGTGAATGTGTTTTGATGTTGCTGCAGCATTAGTGGTGTGGATCTGCTGTGTAAGCGTGCTGAATGTGTGCAGTGTAACACTGTGCGTGCGCGAGACCAAACCGTTAGCGTAGTCGTGTACTTCCGCATTGGCGCGAAATGGCGAGTAATGTGTGTTATACGTTTGTATCGGAATATCCGTAGTTGTTTTGTGGTGTTTTGCGAGTTTCTTGTGGTGTTTTGCGAGTTTAGAGTGCTGTAGCCTCGTTTTCGTTTTGTTCGGCGGCCATTTTTTCTCTCGCTTCGTTTTTTTTTTAGTGTTTAAACTGTTTTATTTGAAGTAAAATCGAGGTGTAAGTTGTATTTTTGAGGTGCTGGGTGCTCCCTCTTGGTGTAGGTAAGTTTTTTATGTATGTGGTGTGTGTATGTATTGTGTTTGACATTTTCTAATGTTCGCGAGTTGCGTCCGAGTGTTGCGAGTCCGTAATGTGTGTGAACGTGTGTCGTATGGAGTTTGCGAGTGTCGTAATGTGTGTGTCGTACTGTTTGGGTTGCGACGTGAAGTTTGCGAGGGTCGCAGTTGCTGGCAAGGAGCGCCTTCGGCGCTCCATGCCAGCAACTGCGGCCCTCGCTTTGCGAGGTCCTCAGGTGCTGGCATGGAGCGCCTACGGCGCTCCATGCCAGCAACTGAGGCCCTCGCTTCGCGAGGGTCCTCAGTTGCTGGCATGGAGCGCCTTCGGCGCTCCATGCCAGCAACTGAGACCCTCGGGCAGTGCCCTCGCTTCGCGAGGGCACTGCCCGAGGGTCTCAGTTGCTGGCAAGGAGCGCCTTCGGCGCTCCTTGCAGCAACTGAGACCCTCGGGCAGTGCCCTCGCTACGCGAGGGCCGCGGCTCGCTACGCGAGTCGCGGCCCTCGCTTCGCGAGGGCCGCGGGCTCGCTACGCGAGCCCGCAGCGTTAGCAACAACTCGTACGCTCACAACTATATATGTGATATATTACATGTTTTTCTATATATTACATGTGAAACATTATTTTACTATATATTACATGTTTTCCTATACATTACATGTAAAACGTTATTTTCCTATATATTACATGTTTTTTTATATATTACATGTAAAACATTATTTTACTATATATTACATGTTTTCCTATATTTTACATGTAAAACATTATTTTCCTATATATTACATGTTTCCCTATATATTACATGTAAAACATTATTTTCCTATATATTACATGTTTTCCTATATTTTACATGTAAAACATTATTTTCCTATATATTACATGTTTCCTATATATTACATGTAAAACATTATTTTTATATATATTACATGTTTTCCTATATATTACATGTAAAACATTATTTTCCTATATATTACATGTTTACTATATATTACATGTAAAACAATTATTTTCCTAAAAATTACATGTTTTCCTATATATTACATGTAAAACATTATTTTACTATATATTACATGTTTCCTATATATTACATGTAAAACATGATTTTCCTATATATTACATGTTTCCTATATATTACATGTAAAACGTTATTTTCCTATATATTACATGTTTTCCTATATATTACATGTAAAACATTATTTTACTATATATTACATGTTTCCTATATATTACATGTAAAACATTATTTTCCTATATATTACATGTTTCCTATATATTACATGTAAAACATTATTTTACTATATATTACATGTTTTCCTATATTTTACATGTAAAACATTATTTTCCTATATATTACATGTTTCCTAGATATTACATGTAAAACATTATTTTCCTATATATTACATGTTTCCTATATATTACATGTAAAACATTATTTTTCTATATATTACATGTTTTCCTATATATTACATGTAAAACATTATTTTCCTATATATTACATGTTTACTATATATTACATGTAAAACAATTATTTTCCTATATATTACATGTTTCCTATATATTACATGTAAAACATTATTTTCCTATATATTACATGTTTCCTATATATTACATGTAAAACATTATTTTCCTATATATTACATGTTTCCTATATATTACATGTAAAACATTATTTTACTATATATTACATGTTTTCCTATATTTTACATGTAAAACATTATTTTCCTATATATTACATGTTTCCTATATATTACATGTAAAACATTATTTTCCTATATATTACATGTTTTCCTATATATTACATGTAAAACATTATTTTCCTATATATTACATGTTTTCCTATATATTACATGTAAAACATTATTTTCCTAAAAATTACATGTTTTCCTATATATTACTTGTAAAACATTTTTTTCCTAAAAATTACATGTTTTCCTATATATTACATGTAAAACATTATTTTCCTAAAAATTACATGTTTTCCTATATATTACATGTAAAACATTATTTTCCTAAAAATTACATGTTTTCCTATATATTACATGTAAAACATTATTTTCCTAAAAATTACATGTTTTCCTATATATTACATGTAAAACATTATTTTCCTAAAAATTACATGTTTTCCTATATATTACATGTAAAACATTATTTTACTATATATTACATGTTTTCCTATATATTACATGCTGATAAAGTGACCACACCGAGTTAAAGAGTTTCACTTTCCGCTTATATCATTTTGTTATATTTCCTGAACAAACTCTTTTTTCTGATGTTATAGTTTTGGATAAAGATATGGATTTAGTGAAATAAACACAAATCTTACATAGAAAGCTAATTGATTTACCTTTATTTTTGGATCAATGAGAATGGCAAGCCTGGCCTGAAGAGATTGGCAGTAACCACTGCAGGAATCCCAGGTCATCGTATGGTTAGATGGAAACACGCGCGGGGCAGGGGGTATTATATTGTTCCCTATATGTGGTAGAGGAGCGTTATCTGCAAAGAAAATAAAATATATACATGTTATTAATATATATATATATATATATAGCCCACCATAAGCTAGATGATGTCCTAGTAAATAAGCTTCGCACAAAATCTAGAGCATGATCAGATCCATTTAAGAATGAAACAGCTGTCTATGGGTCAGGTTTCCTGACTTGTGCCTGATCCATCATTTGCTAAAAAGCTGTGTTACACAGCAGACTTGTGCTAAATGGGGCCATGTATAAAGTGATATTGCATTAAAGAGTGAAGAATGTATTGTGAACTCATTTGCATGTCCCCATCCAGTTTCCCAGAGTGCAGTGCAATAGATGTATTTCTTCTGAGGAGGTGGTAATCTGAAAGTGAACACAAATGTACTATTTATTTACTATATTTTATTATCATGAACAAATGTTCATGATAATAAAATGTGGTTATATAATAATGAGTAAGTGAGGTCAATTTCCAAATGTAAACATACTATTAGCTGTGCTTAGCTTCTACAGTAATCCTCAAGATATGCGGCTTTGACTTTCTCGCGGATTGGTTTCCTCTCACACTTACATGTGAGAGGGACGGGGGAGGGACGCTGAGCCCCACACACTCACCAGGCCCTAGAGGAGGGCCTGAAAGCATTATTTCCAGGGATGGGATGGGGGACGGATGGGGGAGGGATGGGGAGGGACGTTGAGCCCCACACACTTGCCAGGCCCTAAAAATGGGCCTGAATGCTTTATTTCCATGACGGGGAGGGATGGGGGAGGGACCCTGAGCCCCACACACTCGCCAGGCCTTAGAGGAGGGCCTGAATGCTTTATTTCCGGGACGGGGAGGAATGGGTAAGGGATGCTGAACCCCACACACTTGCCAGGGCCTAGAGGAGGGCCTGAATGCTTTATTTCTGAGACGGGGAGGAATGGGGAGGGACGCTGAGCCCCACACACTCGTCAAGCCCTAGAGGAGGGCCTGAATGCTTTATTTCCGGGATGGGGAAGATGGGGGAGGGACGATGAGCTCCACACACTCATCATGCCCTAGAGGAGGGCCTGAATGCTTTATTTCCATGACGGGGGAGGGATGGGGAGGGACGCTAAACACCACTCACTCGCCAGGCCCTAGAGGAGGGCCTGGATGCTTTATTTCCATGACGGGGGAAGGAATGGGGGAGGGACGCTAAACCCCACTCACTCGCCAGGCCCTAGAGGAGGGTCTGAATGCTTTATTTCCATGACGGGGGAGGGATGGGGGAGGGACGCTAAACCCCACTCACTCGCCAGGCCCTAGAGGAGGGTCTGAATGCTTTATTTCCATGACGGGGGAGGGATGGAGAGGGACGCTGAGCCCCACACACTCACCAGGCCCTAGAGGAGGGTCTGAATGCTTTATTTCCATGACGAGGAGGGATGGGGAGGGACGCTGAGCCCCACACACTCACCAGGCCCTAGAGGAGGGTCTGAATGCTTTATTTCCATGACCGGGAGGGATGGGGAGGGACGCTGAGCCCCACACACTCGCCAGGCCCTAGAGGAGGGCCTGGATGCTTTATTTCCATGACGGGGGAGGGATGGGGGAGGGACGCTAAACCCCACTCACTCGCCAGGCCCTAGAGGAGGGTCTGAATGCTTTATTTCCATGACGAGGAGGGATGGGGAGGGACGCTGAGCCCCACACACTCACCAGGCCCTAGAGGAGGGCCTGGATGCTTTATTTCCATGACGGGGGAGGGATGGGGGAGGGACGCTAAACCCCACTCACTCGCCAGGCCCTAGAGGAGGGTCTGAATGCTTTATTTCCATGATGGGGGAGGGATGGGGAGGGACGCTGAACCCCACACACTCGCCAGGCCCTAGGGGAGGGTCTGAATGCTTTATTTCCATGACGGGGGAGGGATGGGGGAGGGACGCTAAACCCCACTCACTCGCCAGGCCCTAGAGGAGGGTGTGAATGCTTTATTTCCATGACGGGGAGGGATGGGGAGGGACGCTGAGCCCCACACACTCGCCAGGCCCTAGAGGAGGGCCTGAAAGCTACATTTCCCCTGCTGGTGATGACTCCCGCGCTGGGTCAGTTACACCCGACCCGTAAGCACCCTTCCTGCAGGCAGTTCCATCAGGTTTCAGTTATTTGCAGATTTTGTGCATTCGCAGGGTACCCGGGAACGGAAACCCCGTCGAGGGACAACTGTACTTGTAATAACAAGGAAATAATAGCAAAGTGCTTACATTATCTTTGGCCTTACACCTTCAGGTAGAGCTGTCTTACACTTGAGAGAACATCTCAGTAGCTTTGACAATTATAAGATAATTGCACCATAATTAAAGTGACGAAACCAAAAAAATCGAATTTATTAAAGAACTGGAGGGTATACAAGAAAACATAATTGCGATTAGTTGTAATTAAACCATCTAAGTGGGAGTGCCTTGCAATTAATATAAAATTATACACTTATTTTACATATATAATTACTGATATTATTAACAATCTGAGATAGTGGTTTGAATAATTAAGGTGAACAGTGGGGGTGGTGGTGACAGAAGATAAGCAGATAAGTACCATCCAGGCATGCTTATCATTTTCATCACCCCACTGCTAATGTTAATGTGTTACTGCTGATGAAACCATAAGCTCAGAAAGTGGATATTCCAGCTAATTTATACATAAAATAAGTCTAACTTTATCACTTATTGGGTGATTGATTCCACTTAAATTGTAGTTACAACGAATAGCAGTTACGGTCCTTTGTATGAATATTGTTCATATCCTCAATAAACGGGACCTTTTCTGTGTCCATTTCAGATACGCTCATGAAGTACCTTTAATTTCTGGGTATTTCAAAGATAAATCGGCCCACTGGCGAGTTGGCAGCTACCAGTTGTTTCACACTGTACCCATTTTAGTAAAAAAACTGCTGCAGTTTAGGAAAAACTTTACATCTTTGAGAGGTATCTAACAAATTAACATCACTAGTCTTGTACCCCTGAGCACAAAAAAACTGTTTTAGAGAAAATAAAAGTTTAGGAAGCTCTGGTTGTATTTTGAGCAATTCTATATTGGACTATTATTCCTTTTAGTCCTCTTACTGGGAGTTGCACTGCTATTTATTACTGTAGACAAGTGACTAACAAAAGTTTCCATTTCTCAACAGAGCTGAATAGAACAAAGATCAGTTTGTTTTACTCTAATGACTTACACAGCTCAGGGTTGGAAATGTATCACAGTGTGTGAGTCACCAAACTACAGACGCACAGCTGTCCCTGGGAACTCATGGCTGGACATTGGGCTTTATTCTTAAGGGATATATTTTATGATTTGTAGCAATGAAATGATATATATATATTTATATATATATATATATATATATATATATATATATATATATATATATATATACACACACATATATAAGATAAGTACATCTGGAAAGACAATCCCTTTGCTGATAGCATGTTTTTTTACCGAACGTATATCGACGATATTGTTATTATTTGGGACGAATCCATACAGGGATCTAAAGAACAATTTTTTGAATTTGTTAACTTAAATACTATGGGCCTCATTCTATTAGCGGCCGCAGCCGTTGCGGGGCCGCAAGGACCGGCCGCAAGCTATTCTGCTATTCTATTCCCTTACGGCCGGGGATTCCGGCAGGCTTGCGGCCGGTGCCTTGCTATCTCTTGCGGCCGCTCGCGCCGGAGGAAAGCCTTTGATCTAAAACGGCCGCAAGAGATTTGCAATTCAATTGCTCCGGGAAACCTCTCTGCAAGGCTAAAAACGAGCCGCAGCTTACTTGCAGGAAAGAGGTCCCGCTAGCACCAATTAAGCACATAAAATAGCTCAAATAAAGCCATCCTGCACTTTGAGAAGACAATAAAGGGATTTTCGGTGTTAGAAAAAATAGCACATAATTATGTACTCAAATCCGTAAAATATTTTATTTTTAATATCCGTAAAATATCCATGTAAAAAGTCCAGAGTGCTTGGAGCACCTCAGACACACCCACGCCGCAACCGGAAAATAAACAGTTAATTCGAACTCGGGTTTGGGCTGATGTGCAAGCTTGAGAGGGGGTTACTTTTAATCCTCATGTCCCCCAATATGATCCCTAGCATTTACAGAGCTGTACAGTGCAGGCTTGAATTTATTTTTGCATTTTTAGATTTCACAGCTTACGGCCGGTTTCAAGATATGCGGCCGGCCGTAAGAGGAGATCCTTGCGGGGCCGTATAATAGAATCGCGAGTTAACTGAACCCTCGCAAGGAATCGCAGCCATACGGACGATTTACGGCCGCTAATAGAATGAGGCCCTTTGAATCTTGAGTTTACCAAGGTGACAGCAAAACAGGAGATACTGTTCTTGGATGTCCTAGTCAGAGGAGGAGAGGGCAGGGTCACTACGAGTTTATATCCCAAACCCACGGATACTAATGGTTATTTGGATGCGACCAGTGGCTATGACGCCAAGTGGATCAGAAATATGCCCTATGGCCAATTTCAAAGGTTGAGGAGAAACTGTAGCGACCTTGCCGACTTCGAAAAAGAGAGTGTACAATTGGGACATACATTTTTGGCTAAAGGATATATATAACCCTCATGTGGTGGAGGGAGCCAGATGGAGAGCACTGGATTTAGATAGAACAAGTCTTCTATATAAGAAGAAAGATCCCTGTAGAGGAGAGAATAGTCACAAAACATCAGATGTACGGTTTCTTACTAAATATAACGCCGCAGCCCCATCTATACGCCGTGTTATGAAGGAATTTTGGCCCATTCTATTACAGGATGATCCATTAAGAGAGATTTTACCTGCAAATCCCATAGTCACATTTATAATTTTTTTTAATTTAAAGCAGAGATTAGCTCCTAGCGAGCTGAGGCCACTTACAATTGATGAAAGCACGTGGATTAAGGGGACAAAAGGATAATTTGGCTGTAGTACCAAGAATTGTGGCACATGTCCATTCCTCAAATCTAGAGAGAGACATATGGTAGTATCCACTAGCAAGATAAGTTTAGAATTAAACATCTTACTTCGTGTAAATCAGAGTATGTGGCTTACACTATTACTTGCAAATGTGGCCTACAGTATGTGGGCAGCACCAAGTGTTCTTTAAAATACAGATTTAGAGAGCATCTGTATAATGTTGATAGGCGGATCCTTACGAATGGTTTCATTGTGAAGCATAACAAAGATGTCTCTGGTATAATGGTTCAGGCAGTGGAACAAGTAAAACCCAATGCAAGAGGGGGGAATAGACTGTTGAGACAGAAAGAAACAAAATGGAGACCTCTTCTGGGTACCTTGGAACTGTTAGGTCTAAATAGGGATATAGACCTGGCGGCCTTTTTAGAAGGCTAATATAGGTAGTAGTCTATTCATAGATGCTCTCTAGTCCTTTTTTAGGTGTCCATTATTGTCCTCCCTTCTTTGAGTTCTATGTGATGTCTCCCCTGATGTATTTATGAATGACAATAGTTTTTATTTGTTTGCTTTTTAATAATCGTTGTCCATGAGATATATGTGTACTGCGTATTGATTGATAAGAGTGGGGATATGGACTGTGAAATATGTTGGGCTATTGTCCTCTATTGATCGATATATTTACACGTCCTTTATTGTATTTATATCTCCTTTTTTATATGCATTTTAATTTATTATGAGATATACGTGCAATGTTTTTTGTTAGATAGGAGTGGGGATATGGATTATGTCATATATTGGGATGTAGTTCTCTATTCATCTATATATTTTACATGTCCTTTATTTTATATTTATGTATATCTCCTTTTTATATGCATCCTAATTTATCAATGTCTTTTTTATATATATCTATTCATGTTACCCCAGGGTGATCTTTTTTTGACTTGGGGCTACATAAGATGGGAGAAACAGATAGGGCATGCCCCCCTCCACCTTTTCCCCTTTTTATGTGGTCACCAATTGAAGATTTGCATGTATTGTCCTTGGGGATATATTACTAGCGAGTTGCTGTCAAAAATGACGGGGCAATAAAATTTGAAGCAATGGGAATGCTGTTTGGGATATAATTGAAAGCGATTTGTAGTGTGAGGACCTTCGGCGCTCCTTGCGAGCCTCTCCTGTTGTGTACTTTTGGCCCTATGAGAGAGATATATATTTCTATGTATATGTAGTTAAGTAATAATTTATTAAATTCATTAATTAAGAAATAATTATTTATGCAATAAATTAATGTACTTTAAATATTTATAATTGATATATGCAGTGAGCAATAGGCTGAAGAGCTAACAATCTGTTTGTATTTTGCGTCTGCATACAATATACATTGTGAGTGTTGGTGCCCGGTTTATAAAGTGTAATGAATGTTTGAAGTGCGCAGTATAAATAGGCTGCGTGCGCGAGGTAAAGCCGTTGGTGTATTGTGTAAAGTGGCATTGTATAGTCATAATGTTATTAATGTGTTACGAGGCTCGTGAAAAATTGAACGTCTTTTGTAATAGTGCATGTTGTAGGTCGTAGTGTGAGGTGTAAAGTGCTACGCGGTTTACACTGTTTGGCGCGGTCTGGGGTCGTGTAGCCTCGTTTTCATTTTCTTCAGTGGCCATTTTTTTCTTCAGTCAGGTGATTTTCGTGTGGTGAAAAATATCTAAATCAAGTTAAATTTGCGTTCTACCTCACTCACAGACATCCTGGTTGTTGCCCCATGCTGTCAGTGATGTTTTTTTTTTTTTTTTGGGTGTATTTAGTGTGTTTTTCAGGCTTTTGGTTCGGCCACTAATCTCGTAAATTTTTGTATTTCGTATCTTTTTTTTTTCTCAGTCCCGCGTCTTGTATTGTAACGGCTCGCCTCGCTTTGCGAGGCTCGCAGCAGCTAAGTGCTACGGTTTAACGGCTTGCCTTTGTCGCTAATCGCCTTTTTGGTGCTCATCGGCTTGCAAGCAATGAGCGCCTGTGGCGCTCATCGCCTAAGTCGTACGCACCTCGCAAAGCGTGACGACGTTTCAAAGTTTGACAACTATTATATGTGACTAGCGAATTGCCCGTCAAAAAATGATGGCAATGAAATTGTAAATGAGCTAATGCTGTTTGGTGTGTAATAATACATTAATAAATTAATATACTTTACCTATTTTGAAGTAACATATGCAGGAAGCATTGTGTTGAAGAGCTGACAATCTGTTTTGATGTTGGTGGAGCATTAGTGCTGTGGAGCTGCTGTGTAAGCGTGATGAATGTGTGCAGTGTAATACAGTGCGTGCGCGAGACCAAACCATTAGCGTAGTTGTGTACTTCTGCATTGTTGTAAAATGGCGGGTAATGTGTGGTATGCGTCTTTGCGGAATATCCGTACGTCTTTTTTGGTGTTTTTCGTGTTTCTTGTGGTGTTTTGCGTGTTTCTTGTGGTGTTTTGCGTGTTAACAGTGCTGTAGCCTCGTTTTAGTTTTGTTCGGCGGCCATTTTTTCTCTCGCTTAGAGAATTTTTGAGTGTCTAAACTCTTTTGAGGTGTAACTTAATTTTTTGAGGTCCTGGATGCCCCCTCTTGCTGTAGGTAAGCTTTTTATGTATGTGTTGTGTGTAATTATTGTGTTTTTCATTTTTTCATGTTTGCGGGTTGCAGACGATTTTTGCGAGGTCGTAATGTGTGGTAACGTGTGTCGTATGTTGTTTGCGTTCCGACATAAAGTTTGCGAGGGTCGCAGTTGCTGGCATGGAGCGCATTCGGCGCCGTGTGTCGTATGTTGTTTGCGTTCCGATGTAAAGTTTGCAAGGGTCGCAGTTGCTGGCAAGGAGCGCTTTGTGCTATAGACTGCCATTCACATATAGTGAGAGTTTATGAATCAGGAAGTGCTGGGATTGCTATGCTGATCATGTGATGATGTCATAAGAGTCACATGATGCATGTCACATGGGACGACGCCATTTTGGATGCACTTCCTGATTGTTAGAACAATGGAGGGTATATAAGCCTCTGTGGGAGAGCAGAAAGGGTTTGATGTTGGTAAGTGCTGGCATGAGCAGTACTTATATACATTTTTATGATAAACACACCATTGTTTGTACTAGTGTGTGTAGATAAGGAGTCTGTATCATATGTTGTGCTATAGACGCTATATAATAGTGTACCCAATAGCATTGGTGATCCAACTATACCTGCTATATAATATAACTATATTATATATATAACTATACCTATATATAAGACTATCTGGATTGTATCCTGTGTCTGGGATCGGAGGATTGGACATCGGGTACTCCCTTTTAATCCATACAGATACCTCATAACTTTGGGGTTATCACATGTGAGTGAAACGCTATATGGTTGATGTTTTGACGTGACTATTATACACTTGTATTGCACTAGGAGGTGGCGCGCTGTCTTTCCCCTACCCTTCTTATATTATATATATATATATATATATAGCTAAACAAAAAACACACAGGATCCTATTAATGTGCACGCCTCAAATGCCACGCGGTTTAGATGCCTCGCGATGACGTCATAAACACATGTGCACGACGCACGTTTTATGATTTCCTTGGGAGGGGGGGGCTTCAGACGCAGGAGGTGCAGGTGTGTTTATTACGTCATCGCGAGGCGTCAATATACTGTCTCCACTAGAAAAAAGATCTAATAGCATCTAATAGAAAGAAGACTAATGGGGCAATATTTAATATCACATATATAGTTGTGAGCGTACGAGTTGTTGCTAACGCTGAGGGCTCGCATAGCGAGCCGCGGGCCTCGCTTAGCGAGGGCACTGGGCGAGGGTCTCAGTTGCTGGCATGGAGCGCCGAAGGTGCTCCATGCCAGCAACTGTGACCCTCGCAAAGTTCACGTCGCAACCCAAAGAGCACGACACACACATTACGACACTCGCAAACAACATACGAAACACGTTCACACACATTACGGCCTCGCAACATTCGGACGCAACTCGCGAACATTACAAAATGTAAAACACAATACATACACACAGCACATACATAAAAACCTTACCTACACCAAGAGGGAGCACCCAGGACCTCAAAAATGCAACTTAGACCTTCATTTTACTCGAAATAAAAGAGTTTAGACACTAAAAAAAACTGTAAGCAACAGAAAAAATGGCCGCCGAACAAAACGAAAACGAGGCTACAGCACTCTAAACTCGCAAAACACCACAAGAAACTCGCAAAACGCCACAAACGACCTACGGATATTCATACCACACATTGCACACATTCATCATGCTTACACAGCAGCTCCACACCACCAATGCTCCAGCAACATCAAAACAGATTGCCAGCTCTTCATCACAATGCTTCGCAATAGGTAAAGTATATTCATTTATTAATGTATTATATATTTCATTATTACACACCAAACAGCATTAGCTACCTTACAATTTCATTGCCGTCATTTTTTGACGGGCAATTCGCTAGTTTATATATAGTTGTGAGCATGTGGGCTGTTGCTAACGCTGCGGGCTCGCGAAGCGAGGGCCGCAGTTGCTGGCATGGAGCACCAAAGGCGCTCCTTGCCAGCGACTGCGGACCTTGCAAAATTAACGGAGTTACGAAACAAAAATACGAGACGCGTTATGACCCATTACGACCTTGCAAAAAACGCCTGAAATCTGCGCACATAAAAACATGAAAAACACAATAAATACACACAACAAATACATAAAAAGCTTTAGACACCCGAAAATCCCCTAAGCGAGAGAAAAAATGGCAGCCGAAAAAAAACTAAAATGAGGCTACAGCACTCTAAAGACGCAAAACACCACCAAACACCTACAGATTTTCCGAAAAAGACGTACGAGATCCGAAAACAAGGACGCAACCCGCATGACCCGAAAAACATTAAAAGCACAATAAATACACGCAACAAACACACAGCAAGGGGGGGCACCCAGGACCTCTGCAAGTGAAGTTACGCCTCAATTTAAGTCCAAATTTTAGAGTTTAGACGCCCGAAAATCACCTAAGCGAGAGAAAAAATGGCCGCCGAACAAAACGAAAACGAGGCTAAAGGACCCTAAACACGCAAAACACCACCAAACACCTACGGATTTTCCGCAAAAGTCGGGCGACATCCAAAAAACAAGGACGCTAAATAAACCACAGCCGCATACCACACATTAGGCGCCATTTTAGAACAATAACTTATACAATGTGGAAGTACACAGCTACCCTAATGGATTTGCCTCGCGCACGCACACTATTACACTACACACTGCACACATTCATCACGCTTACACAGCAGCTCCACAGCAACATGAAAACAGATTGCCAGCTCTTCAACACAATGCTTCCTGCATATATTACTTCACAATAGGTAAAGTACATTCATTTCTTATTTTATTAATTATTCATTGCCATACCCAAAAAAACGCCAACGCTGCTCATAGCACACAAACAACCAAGAGCCTCGCAATGAGCGCCGAAGGATCTTAAAACACCAACAAAATTAATTTCGCACGCAAACAACATTACCCGCCTTACAATCTTATTGCCGTCATTTTTTGACGGGCAAGTTGCTAGTTTACAAATAATAATCAATAGGCGATTAGAGCCTTTGGGAGGATGGATCAATAGTGGGATTTCTAACCATCTAACCAGAAAATGCCAACAGAGCCAGAGATATTTTTATCAAATTTAAATACTATCTCAAACCCCCAGTAGATCGCTGTGATCGCACCGTACAGAGTCAGCAATAGCGCCGATTCCTTTATGAACGCACAGAAGCACAAGAGGTAAAAATCATTATATGGTTTACACTATAGATCGGATTCCTTCTTCATTATTTTATATGAGCACTAGCACTTTATGTATAGCACCTTATACACATATCTCTGTTTCAGTTTGAATAATATTTCCCACTATACCCATGTAATTCATTAATAATTTGATATTTTGCATCTGATAATATTTTAATTATTTTAATCAACTTATTAAAAGTTAAGTTTTAACATTTGTCTCCAAAGAGATTTGAGTAGAATAGGTGTGCTCATTTTTTGATCCCTAGTAGCACCCAATTTGGTTAAAATACTTGTCATAACCTGAGCCACCTCTCTATTTATATATATATTAAATAAATTGTACATTTGTGTTCCAATTTGGACCCTAACAAGTTATTACCCCTCGTAACCCCCCTGCCAGTCCCTATATAGTGCTCTATATGTATGTTACTTCTTCACTTACCTATTGTAGTATTCAGAGGTTTTTTGACGATTTCTACCAAAACCCAAGAAATTCCAATTAGTTTTATCATTAAGAATATTATCCAAATAATTATAATTCCAGTTTTTTTCTGCCATTGAAAATGTATCTGAAATGCAAAATAAATACTTCTATTAATGATCATATTTATACTTAAAATCTATGAAAAACCTTTAGCTGTATTCAGTGAAATGGCAATCAGCAATTCCCGTGTTACACTATAGTGTACTCTTCCTTTCCATATATAATATGAACTGGGGCAGATGAAAAGCTACTGCTGGCGCAACAGGTGCAAAGCACCAGGGTCCACAATAGGGTAGGGGCCCTCTGCTATTGACATTAAATGAAGAATCATAATTTATAATATGAGGATGGCAGAGGATTACTTTATAGAAAGTTGATCTGATCACCATAGGGGAGATTACATTATCTACTTATATTTTGGCTTTTTTATTGACCCCAATGGGTGGATAGAGAAGCTGCATGGGGGGCCCCAAATTATTCTGCACTCCATTCACTAGCTCCATTACTGGAGACATCTTACAGGAAACTAACAGACCTTACAGGAAACTAACAGACCTTACAGACTCAAATAAAATACTTCATTTTTATAAAACTTAAACAATGTAATTTAAATTAAAGCATCAAAACAACATCAGTTTTAGGCAAATATGTTGGCACCAGAATATTTATTCGAATATATTTTGGATCTGGAACCATTTTTATCAGAATCCACTGATCCACTTAATGAGGCCACAGATGAAATGCCTCTTGTGCCATTTGCCTGAATAAGAAAGAGAATGGGTGGGCTGTGGGTGTTACAGAGGGGGTGAGAGTAAATGGATTTGTGGGCTAAAGTGAGAGGGGAGTGGGGTGAGGGGCAGAGAATCCAAAGCAGGACTAGAGGTGAGGGACATTAGTTTACATGTTCTGCTGTAACAATACAAAGAATGGCCATTAGGTGACAGTAAGTCCTTATGTACAGCACTACCCCCCACGTGTGTACATGATATTTAGTACATTTGTAACATTTTGCACTCACCTTGTGGGGTCTCCTCTCCTCATTGGGACCTTCCATGTCTATAACGTTGTCCTGTCTGGAGTGAGGGTCCCCTGGCTGTGAGCCCTGGCTCTGACTGATCAGGGGGTCCTCAGGCTCGCTCTCCACATTAGAGCCTGTCAGGAAGTCCTCGGGCTCTCTCTCCAGACTAGAGCCTGTCAGGGGGTCCTCAGACTCTCTCTCCACACTAGAGCCTGTCAGGGTGTCCCCAGGCTCTCTCTCCACCATAGAGCCTGTCAGGGGGTCCTCAGGCTCTCTCTCCACCATAGAGCCTGTCAGGGGGTCCACAGGCTCTCTCTCCACCATAGAGCCTGTCAGGGGGTCCACAGGCTCTCTCTCCACCATAGAGCCTGTCAGGGGGTCCTCAGGCTCTCTCTCCACACTAGAGCCAATCAGGGGGTCCCCAGGCTCTCTCTCCACACTAGAGCCAATCAGGGGGTCCCCAGGCTCTCTCTCCACCATAGAGCCTGTCAGGGGGTCCTCAGGCTCTCTCTCCACACTAGAGCCAGTCAGGGGGTCCTCAGGCTCTCTCTCCAGACTGGAGCAGGTCAGGGGGTCCCCAGACTCCCTCTCTTTGCCAGTCCTCTGATCCCACATCTCCTGCTCTCCTGCCATCGTCATGCCACCTGCACCAACTGAGAATCTGTGCAGCCTGGACTGGGACATGAGGTGGGATCCTCCCTAATGATCAGGTGATCCTGCCCAGGCATGACAAGGAATACCGTATTCAGTTGCTCTCCTAGCAATAGTGATGTGGGAAAGATACTAACACTAACCAATACTATATAACAGCTAGATCTGCGTACCTAATCTATATATAATCTATATATACACCGTTTTCTATCTATCCCTCTGTCTGTCTGTCTATTGGTCTGTCTATTTATCTATATGTCTATCAGTCTGTCCGTCTATTGGTCTGTCGGTCTATCTATCTATCGGTCTGTTTGTCTGTTTGTCTATCGGTTTGTTTATCTATCTACTGTATCTATATGTCTGTCGGTCGGTCTGTCGGTCGGTCGGTCTGTCTGTCTATCTATTGGTCTCTATCTATCTATCTATCTATCTATCTATCTATCTATCTATCTATCTATCTATCTATCTATCGGTCTGTCTATCGGTTTGTTTATCTATCTACTGTATCTATATGTCTGTCGGTCGGTCTGTCGGTCGGTCGGTCTGTCTGTCGGTCTGTCTGTCGGTCTGTCTGTCTGTCGGTCTGTCTGTCTGTCGGTCTGTCGGTCTGTCTGTCGGTCTGTCTGTCGGTCTGTCTGTCTGTCGGTCTGTCTGTCGGTCTGTCGGTCGGTCTGTCTGTCGGTCGGTCTGTCTGTCGGTCTGTCTATCGGTCGGTCTGTCTATCTGTCTGTCTATCTATATGTTGGTCTGTCTGTCTATGTCGGTCTATCTATCTATATGTCTGTCTATCAGTCTGTCTGTCTATCGGTCTGTCTATCTATCTGTCTGTCTAACGGTCTGTCGGTCGGTCGGTCTGTCTGTCGGTCGGTCTGTCTGTCGGTCGGTCTGTCTGTCGGTCTGTCGGTCTGTCTGTCGGTCGGTCGGTCGGTCTGTCGGTCGGTCTGTCTGTCGGTCGGTCTGTCGGTCGGTCTGTCGGTCGGTCTGTCTGTCGGTCTGTCTGTCGGTCGGTCGGTCTGTCTGTCGGTCTGTCTGTCGGTCTGTCTGTCGGTCTGTCTATCGGTCGGTCTGTCTATCTGTCTGTCTATCTATATGTTGGTCTGTCTGTCTATGTCGGTCTATCTATCTATATGTCTGTCTGTCTATCAGTCTGTCGGTCTGTCTAACGGTCTGTCTAACGGTCTGTCTAACGGTCTGTCTAACGGTCTGTCTAACGGTCTGTCTGTCTGTCCGACAGACAGACAGACCGACAGTCAGTCTGTCTGTCGGTCGGTCGGTCGGTCTGTCGGTCTGTCGGTCTGTCTGTCTATATCTATCTGTCGGTCTGTATGTCTATATCTATCTATCTATTGGTCTGTTTATCTATCGGTCTGTCTGTCTGTCTATCGGTCTGTCTGTTGATCTATCCATCTATCGGTCGGTCTGTCTGTCTGTCTATCGGTCGGTCTGTCGGTCTATCTATCTATATGTCTGTCTGTCTGTCGGTCTGTCTGTCGGTCTGTCTATATCTATCTATATGTCTCTATGTCTATCGGTCTGTCTGGCTATCGGTCTGTCTGTCTATCTCTATCTGTCGGTCTGTCTGTCTGTCTGTCTATCTCTATCTGTCGGTCTGTCTGTCTGTCTGTCTATATCTATCTATCTATTGGTCTGTTTATCTATCGGTCTATCTATCGGTCTGTCGTTCTGTCTGTATCTCTATCTATCTATCTGTCGGTTTGTCTGTCTATCTATCGGTTTGTTTATCTATCTACTGTATCTATAGGTCTGTCTGTCGGTCTGTCTGTCTGTCTATCTATCTATATGTTGATCTGTCTGTCTATGTCGGTCTATCTATCTATATGTCTGTCTGTCTAACGGTCTGTCTAACGGTCTGTCTAACGGTCTGTCTAACGGTCTGTCTAACGGTCTGTCTGTCTAACGGTCTGTCTGTCTAACGGTCTGTCTGTCTAACGGTCTGTCTGTCCGACAGACAGACCGACAGTCTGTCTGTCGGTCTGTCTGTCGGTCGGTCGGTCTGTCAGTCTGTCTGTCTATATCTATCTGTCGGTCTGTCTGTCTATCGGTCTGTCTGTCTATCGGTCTGTCTGTCTATCGGTCTGTCTGTCTATCGGTCTGTCGGTCGGTCTGTCTATCTCTATCTGTCTGTCGATCTGTCGGTCTGTATGTCTATATCTATCTATCTATTGGTCTGTTTATCTATCGGTCTGTCTGTCTGTCTATCGGTCTGTCTGTTGATCTATCTATCGGTCGGTCTGTCTGTCTGTCTATCGGTCTGTCTGTCTATCTATCTATATGTTGGTCTGTCTGTCTATGTCGGTCTATCTATCTATATGTCTGTTTGTCTATCGGTCTGTCTATCGATCTATGTATCGGTCTGTTTATTTATCGGTCTGTCTGTTTGTCTATCGGTCTGTCTATCGATCTATGTATCGGTCTGTTTATTTATCGGTCTGTCTGTCTGTCTATCGGTCTGTCTGTCTATCGGTCTGTCGGTCTGTCTGTCTATCGGTCGGTCTGTCTGTCTATCGGTCGGTCTGTCAGTCTATCGGTCGGTCTGTCTATCGGTCTGTCTGTCTATCTATCTATATGTTGGTCTGTCTGTCTATGTCGGTCTATCTATCTATATGTCTGTCTGTCTATCGGTCTGTCTGTCTATCGGTCTGTCTGTTTGTCTATCGGTCTGTCTATCGGTCTGTCTGTCTATGTCTGTCTGTCTATCGGTCTGTCTGTCTATCTATCTATATGTTGTCTGTCTGTCTATGTCTGTCTGTCTATCGGTCTGTCTGTCTATCTATCTATATGTTGGTCTGTCTGTCTATCTGTCTGTCTATCTGTCTGTCTATCGGTCTGTCTATCGGTCTGTCTGTCTATCTATCGGTCGGTCTGTCTGTCTATCTATCGGTCGGTCTGTCTGTCTGTCTATCTATCGGTCGGTCGGTCTGTCTGTCTATCTATCGGTCGGTCTGTCTATCGGTCAGTCTGTCTGTCTATCTATATGTTGGTCTGTCTGTCTATCTATATGTTGGTCTGTCTGTCTATGTCGGTCTATCTATCTATATGTCTATCTATATGTCTATCTATCGGTCTGTCTGTCTATCGTTCTGTCGGTCTGTCTGTATCTATCTATCTATCTATCTATATGTCTGTTTGTCTATCGGTCTGTCTATCGATCTATGTATCGGTCTGTTTATTCATCGGTCTGTCTGTCTATCGGTCTGTCTGTCTATCGGTCTGTCTGTCTATCGGTCTGTCTGTCTATCGGTCTGTCTGTCTATCGGTCTGTCTGTCTATCGGTCTGTCTATCGGTCTGTCTATCGGTCTGTCTATCGGTCTGTCTGTCTATGACTGTCTGTCTATCGGTCAGTCTGTCTATCTATCTATATGTTGGTCTGTCTGTCTATGTCGGTCTATCTGTCTGTCTGTCTATCGGTCAGTCTGTCTGTCTATCTATATGTTGGTCTGTCTGTCTATGTCGGTCTATCTATCTATATGTCTATCTATATGTCTGTCTATCGGTCTGTCTGTCTGTCTGTCTATCTATATGTTGGTCTGTCTGTCTATGTCGGTCTATCTATCTATATGTCTGTCTGTCTATCGGTCTGTCTGTCTATCGGTCTGTCTGTCTATCGGTCAGTCTGTCTATCTATCTATATGTTGGTCTGTCTATCGGTCTGTCTGTCTATCGGTCTGTCTGTCTATCGGTCAGTCTGTCTATCTATCTATATGTTGGTCTGTCTGTCTATGTCGGTCTATCTGTCTGTCTGTCTATCGGTCAGTCTGTCTGTCTATCTATATGTTGGTCTGTCTGTCTATCTATATGTTGGTCTGTCTGTCTATGTCGGTCTATCTATCTATATGTCTATCTATATGTCTGTCTATCGGTCTGTCTGTCTGTCTGTCTATCTATATGTTGGTCTGTCTGTCTATGTCGGTCTATCTATCTATATGTCTGTCTGTCTATCGGTCTGTCTGTCTATCGGTCTGTCTGTCTATCGGTCTGTCTGTCTATCGGTCTGTCTATCGGTCTGTCTATCGGTCTGTCTATCGGTCAGTCTGTCTGTCTATCGGTCAGTCTATCGGTCAGTCTGTCTGTCTGTCTGTCTATCAGTCTGTCTGTCTATCTATCTATATGTTGGTCTGTCTGTCTATGTCGGTCTATCTGTCTATATGTCTGTCTGTCTATCGGTCTGTCTGTCTATCGGTCTGTCTGTCTATCGGACTGTCTGTCTATCGGACTGTCTGTCTATCGGACTGTCTGTCTATCGGACTGTCTGTCTATCTATCGGTCGGTCTGTCTGTCTATCGGTCAGTCTGTCTGTCTATCGGTCAGTCTGTCTGTCTATCTATATGTTGGTCTGTCTGTCTATCTATATGTTGGTCTGTCTGTCTATGTCGGTCTATCTATCTATATGTCTATCTATATGTCTGTCTATCGGACTGTCTGTCTGTCTGTCTATCTATCTATATGTTGGTCTGTCTGTCTATGTCGGTCTATCTATCTATATGTCTGTCTGTCTATCGGTCTGTCTGTCTGTCGGTCTGTCTGTCTATCTATCGGTCGGTCTGTCTGTCTGTCTATCGGTCTGTCTGTCTATCTATCTATATGTTGGTCTGTCTGTCTATCGGTCAGTCTGTCTGTCTATCGGTCAGTCTGTCTGTCTATCTATATGTTGGTCTGTCTGTCTATGTCGGTCTATCTATCTATATGTCTATCTATATGTCTGTCTATCGGTCTGTCTGTCTATCGGTCTGTCTGTCTATCGGTCTATCTCTATCTGTCGGTGTTTGTCTATCGGTCTGTCTGTCGGTCTGTCTGTCGGTCTGTCTGTCGGGCTGTCTGTCGGGCTGTCTGTCGGGCTGTCTGTCGGCTGTCTATCGGTCGGTCGGTCTATCTATCTATCTTTCTATCTATCGGACTGTCTGTATCTATCTATCTGTCTGTTTGTCTATCGGTCTGTCTATCGATCTATCTATTGGTCTGTTTATTTATCGGTCTGTCTGTCTGTCTATCGGTCTGTCTATATCTATCGGTCTGTCTATCAGTCTGTCGGTCTGTTTATCTATAGGTCTGTCTCTATCTATCTATGTCTGTCTGTCTGTCTATCTATTGGTCTATCTCTATCTATCTATATGTCTGTCTGTCTATCGGTCTATCTCTATCTATCGGTCTATCTATCCGTCTGTTTGTCTATCGGTCTGTCTATCTATATGTCTGTCTGTCTAGCTATCGGTCTGTCTCTATCTATCTATATGTCTGTCTATCAGAT
Source organism: Discoglossus pictus (assembly GCA_027410445.1). Taxonomy (NCBI): domain Eukaryota; kingdom Metazoa; phylum Chordata; class Amphibia; order Anura; family Alytidae; genus Discoglossus; species Discoglossus pictus. Next base: position 446,965,494 of record CM050165.1, on the reverse strand, counting down.
TATCTATCAATCTATCGATCTATCGGTCGGTCTTTCTCTATCTGTATGTCTGTCTATCGGTCTTGCTGTCTGTCTATCGGTCTTGCTGTCTGTCTATCGGTCTTGCTGTCTGTCTATCGGTCTTGCTGTCTGTCTATCGGTCTTGCTGCCTGTCTATCGGTCTGCCTGTCTATCGGTCTGCCTGCCTATCGGTCTGCCTGCCTATCGGTCTGTCGGTCTATCGGCCTGTCGGCCTGTCTATCTATCTATATGTCGGTCTGTCTGTTGGTCTGTCTATCTATATGTCGGTCGGTCTGTCGGTCTATGTTCAGGGTATTTCGGGGCTGGGTCACTCTAGTGAGTAAGATCAGACTGATATACTACAAGATATTTTTCGCTGTGAAGGGCACAAGTAGCTAAAAGAGGCAACTCTCAGAGTGGGCTATCATGGCCATAGAACTAATCTATTAAGGTTAGTTCATTCTCTGATGAACACCTCTGACTTAGTTATTTTGTCTATCTATCAGTCTAAGTCAGAGGTGTTAATCAGAGAATTAACTAACCTTAATAGATTAGTTCTATGGCCATGATAGCCCACTCTGAGAGTTGCCTCTTTTAGCGACTTGTGCCCTTCACAGCGAGAAATATCTTGTAGTATATCAGTCTGATCTTACTCACTAGAGTGACCCAGTCCCGAAATACCCTGAACATAGACCGACCGACCGACATATAGATAGACTGATAGATAGACAAAATAACTATCTCTGTCAATCTGTCTGTCTGTCTGTCTATCCTTCTATACTCACACAGATAAAAATGAAATATTTTGTAGTGTCTATATGTACTTTATATATCGGTCTGTCTGTCTATCGTTCTGTCTGCCTATCCATCGGTTTGTCTATCTATCGGTCTGTTGGTCTATCGGTCTGTCTATCTATCAATGCAACTCTTCTCAAATCTAATGAAAATAAAAAGAAATTGATAGAGCAGATAGAAAACTTTTTCTATCTGCTCTATCAATGTAGAATACCTCTTATATACGCTTTATGCGTGTCCACTTTGTTATGGACACGCATAAAGCGTATATAAGAGGTATTCTACATGCATGGTCAATTAAGACATCTAAGTTAAGAGGTCAGACCAAAAGACAATTGTATATAAACTTGACAGATCTTCAAAATTTAAATAAAATTTCATCAAAACCACATCTGATTTCTGAGATAGCGAAAAAGCAGAGAAACTATCATCTTGGAAATAAACCTGGTAAAATGCTGCCTACCCAGAGTAAAGATAAATACAGAAATAGAAGAATAGAAAAAATCCAAGATGCAAAAGGAAAATTAACAAGCAACCTAAAGGAAATAGGAGAGATCTTCATTAAATATTATATATTTCTATATAAATTAGAAGACAACTCAGATTTTCAAAAAACATCCATTGGACAAATTCAAGCTTTTTTCGAACAGATACAACTACCTAAAATATCGGAGCAACAACTTAAAGAATTAACAGAAATTACAGTAAAAGAAATCGAGTCAAGTATACATGCGCTAAAGTTAGGAAAGTCACCAGGTCATGATGGCTTCCCTAATATTTATTAAAGAACATTTTCCCCTAGCTTAACAAAACATCTTACAAAGTTTTTTTTAATGAAACTCAACCAATTGGTCATCTTCCCTTGGAAAATCTTGAGGCTGTCATTATAAACATACCTAAAAAGTATAAAGCTCTGAATAAATGCCAAAGTTATCGTCTAATATCTCTTTTAAATACAGATCTAAAAATCTACTCCAGCATACTAGCTAATAGATTAAATCCTATTCTAAAAGATCTTATCAATCCAGACCAAACAGGTTTTATAAAAGGGAGGCAGGCTACGGACAATAACCGTAAACTAATAGACATCCTAGCTTATGCCAACCATAAAAGAACCCCAGTAGTTTCCCTATCAATGGATGCAGAAAAAGCATTCGATAGGGTAAACTGCAGTTTTATAGACTGTGTATTAAGTGAATTTGGATTTGGCTCAGTGGCAGTAGGGGCCCTATATACCAATGCCAGCGCATATGTCAGGGGAATGGATTATAGGACCGACAATTTTGCAATCACAAATGGCACCCGACAAGGTTGTCCCTTGTCCCCCTGATATTCGCGTTGAACATAGAGCCTCTATTGGAATTAATAAGAACTAATAACAATATAGAGGGAATTTATTAATTGTCCTATTTCTTATAAGTTTACAGCATTTGCAGATGACCTAGATTTAACCACAACTAATCCTAAAAAATTACTGACAGAACTACATAGAGTTATTCATCAATATAGTAATATGTCTTATTATAAATTGAACACTCTGAAATCCAAAGCCTTTTCTATTAACATTCAAGGGATTGAAAGAGAAAAATTGATAGAGAAATTTTCCTATGATTGGAAATCAAAATCATTGACCCATGTAGGGATACAATTTTCACCAAATTTAAAATACCTGTTAAAAAATAATTTTAATAAATTAAATAAAGATATTGATTTAACAATTACAACAATTTGCTGCAATAAAAATGATAATTATACCCAAAATTCTGTATCTTTTAAGATGCTTACCTTTGAGAATTCAATCAGTTCATTGACTATACTCCAGAATAAAATAGATCAATATATATATACAAGAACAAAAGACCACGGATAAACAAAAACACTACAATGAAAACATTTGCCAAAGGAGGCCTTGCTGCTCCCAACATCATGGAGTATTCAAAGGCTATAATATTAACTCACATTCTAAAATACAAAGCTAAAGAGCCCCCTAGATGCATAAAGATAGAGTATTGGCTGGTAATAATGACTGGGAATCCATGATATGGGAAAAGGAACAAAATACAAAAATATATAAATTACCACTAATACCAAAAGCTTTAATGAAACAGTGGTTTAAAATAAACGACAACCTACTTCTAATTCAATATCTGTCACTTATTACACCAATACATAAGCTCACCAAAGAACTTTTGCCCTTTTTGAAATTAGATTGGACCAAATGGGGAATCAGAAGTTTAGAGGACATATACTTAAATGGAGAACTGAAACCCTTCTCACATGTTTCAGAGGAAAAGAAAATCCCAAAAGAAAAATGGCTATGGTACAACACGCTATTAACAGCAATCGTAGAATCTGATTACAATCTTAAAATAGTCAGAAAACTATCACATTTTGAGCTAGACATCTCTAACACTAATAAAGAACACAGAATCTCTAACATATTGAAAAGCATTAAATCAATAAATGAACCTATAAAATTGAATGGTATACTTAAATGAAACAAGAATGCCATAAAAAATGGGAAGATAAGATATGGGAGACCTCTTTCCATAATATGGGAAAATATATAAAATGTACCACTTTCAGTGAAGTACAATTTAAAATTATCCAGAGGTGGTATATTACCCCTCAGAAACTAGCTAAGATAGCCCCAAATTCTAATAAAGTGTTGGAGATGTAACATACAAAAAGCCTCCCAATTGCATATGTGGTGGTTTTGCTCAGCAATTCAACTATACTGGGTCAATTGTATCTCCCAATTATCTAAGACTATAAAATATGAAATCAAGCCTGAAATGGAAATGATTTTGTTTCCCTTTTTTCCTGAAAAATTCCCCAAATAAAAAATAAACATTGCAATGACGGTTATATTGGTAGCAAAATGGCTTATTGACACACGTTGGAAGAACCCAACAATTCCCTCATGGAGAGATATTAAATCTTTAGTAGATAGAAATAAATTAATCGAAACAGATTTCATAAATTAACATAATCATAATCTGAAGCAGCAAAATAAAATCAGCCAAAAATGGCTATTATGGAAATAAAAGACATATTTGAGTTTTACCATGAGCAAAATCTTTCTCCATACTACTGTAATATGGAATCTAAGAGAAAGAAAAGTTAGAAACAAGAAAAAAAAAAGAGAATATAGGACAGAGGAATTCTTGACCAGCTTAGGCCAGCTTTGGATGAGCTGATCCACTTTCTTCATGGGGCCGAGACTAGTGGTGGGCACTTGCAAGATTTGTCTTTTCTTTTTTTTTATGTGGGATGTAGTTTTGTATTATATTTTAAGTTCAAGATAGGATTAATATAGAGTAAAAAATGGACTCTTAATAAATTCTGCAAATGTCTTGAAATTGCAATGAAATTTTAACTCTAATGTTTGTCTCTATTCGTCCCTATATGTTGTAAAAGGAAAAAATCTCTGAATAAAAGTAAAAAAAAAAAAAAAAGGAAGTTATTATCTGAAATTAGATGAACTGGGTAAGACATACCAGAGGAGAGGTCTCCCTAACAAGGTGCTCCACAACCTCACAGCTTCACAACTAAACCTCCACCTGCCAGAACCCCCTGATCCATGATCTGTATTGGGCAGTGGTTTGGGGGCCCTGTAGCAGAGGTGGATGAAGAAAGGTGGTGAACATTCCCTTTTATTTAGTTAGTTTTATTTCATTTTTATTGTAGATATTATTTAAATAAAACCGTGTACTGATACAGTGTACAACCAGAGCTACCTGATACTGTAAGTGTACCATATACAGTGCACACCAGCAACATACATGTACATAACCACATCTGATATGTGAACACATATATCTGGTTGGTATTTCATCAAACAGTGCATGACTCAATCAATTAATGTTTGCAAGTAAAATATTTCAAATAACAATGACCTACATTTTGTTACAGCTGCCTACTATTGTCACTGCAACGATAGACGCTTACTGATATTCACTTGATTAAGCCATTTCATTATTTTTTCACATATCATGTAATATTATGTGATTGAGACTACTACTGATATATGTCTGCCATGTATCAAAATGCATTATATATATGCATACATTGCTATAGCTGACCCTACTGACCCATGCAAAATATTCTAGTGCTACACAATATGTTGACTTATTACAAATAAACGATAATAATAATTCTGAAGGTTCAGAGGGGTCCAACTCAGCTCTAGAATCCTCCTGTTTTGGCTACAGGAATCCTTCTTTGGACTGTGGAGTGGATGGACCAGCTTCTATTCCCAAATCATCAAGCTGCAGAATAGGGATCAAGGGGTTTAAAATAAGGGAGATAACACCTTGCTTAGAAGAGTGTGTCTTTACTGGAAAAAAGTTGGAATACCCCTACATTTGCTCCATTTAGATTATAAATTGCTTTCTTATTTTTCCTTTTTCTTATTTATTGGTGTTAGATTTCCTATGTCATTTAGATGCTCATTCTTCTAATTTATGTAAATCTCTTTGGAGGGAAAGTACATCATTTTCTCACTTAATTTAGTGTAATTAAATCTGACTTACCACATTATCCAAATAGAGTATGTAAATGGGGTTCCTCAGGGTTCAGCATTAGGTCCTCTCCTTTTCAACAACCCTTTGTTTCTTGTCTTTTAAATCCATGACCATATATTTGTGCAGAACACAATCAGCCATCAAAATGCATTTGTCACTGAAACCGAGCTCTTTTAGCTTATTGCATCCAGAGTTCAAGAGCTAACTCAATACCCAATAAAAGTGCAGCTGAGTTCCAAGTTGTGGTAGGTACATTCACGGTCTGTGTCCTCAGCAACTCACATCACCTGACATACAGAGGTCTTGTAGTAATAAAAGGCAAGTGCTAACACTATCACACATGTATTTGTACTTCTTAAAGTTAACTCTTTCCTATCAGAGCAACTTATGTTCGGGTGAAACATCCTATTTAGGGTCAGTCCTACTCTCACCCTGCCCCAAGTCCCAGACTGACTGACTTTGTGCTCATTTTTTGTTTTATTTTTACACCTTTTTATTTATTCTGTGATGTCTGTGTTTCTAACGTCACATTTCTGTCTGTAATATTCTCTCGATAATCTGTAATTTTTAGCCTGGTTGAGTTTTGTGCACCAGCCCGATGTTACTCATACTCGTAATGGCAGATTGCCCAGAGCTGGTGAGGTGGAGGGGGGGAGGGTGTGTTTGGACAGATCAGACGTGCTACCCATCATGCAGCAGGGCTAGCAGAGGGTGCTGTGAGACTGCTGCTACATATAAGTTAGAGTGCTTTTATATGTATGAGAGAACGTGACAGACTGTATGTGAGTGAGTGCTGTGTGTGAGAATTCAGACGTCAGAGAGTTGCTGCTCTTGAAATACTATTTTTTTCTCTAAAAAACATTCCACCACATGCACTTTTTATAACACCTCAACAGATAGATATTGTAATTCGCTATTTGCACTTATTGAAAATACAGGAGAAAATGATTTATTAATGCCCTTATTCCAATGGAGTATAAATATGTGTTTACAATCAATATCTCAAAACAATAATTTATTTGCTGGGTATTATTTCACGAAATACCACCCAATTATGTATCAATATAAATAATAATAAACAGCCTCATTCAATTGGCAGGTCGCAGCTCACTCGCAGAGGGTCAGATGTCTCTGAGTGAGCTGCGAGCTGAGTTTCCTCGCCGTTTCCGAGGTTATTCAATTAGCTGAGTAACGCTGCCAGAAATCCAATTTAATAAACCCAGGTTTCCGATGTAAGCAGAACTGTGCTTGTGAGTGCAAGGTCGCAGCTACTGCTCACTAACAGCCAATGGGAGATGAGACCGCCATGATTGACTGTACTCAAAGCTGCGAGTGCTCTCGCAGCCTCCCAATCAGTAACCCTGCTGCAGGGGTCCCGATCGTACCCCTGCAGGGTCCCCACATGAACCCCAATGATGCAGGGGTCCCAATCGGACCCCTGCAGGGTAGCCACATTAACCCCTTGCTGCGGGGGTCTTGATCGTGACCCCTACAGTGTGCCCACATTAACCCCATGCTGAGGGTCCCTATCGGGACCCCAGAGGGTCACCACATTAACCCTTGCAGTGGGGGTCTCGATCGGGACCACCACTGCAAATAAAAAAAATAGTTAAGGCTGGCAGCGGCACCTAACATTAATCCACCAAAGCTGGGGGCCCCGTCGGGGACCCCCGCAATGTCCCCACACTAACCCTTGCAGTGGGGGTCAGGATCGGAACCCCCACTGCATTTAAAATTCAAATCTCTGGCCTTGGGGATCCTTAAAGGACTGTAAAAGTCCTTAAAGAACCCACGCTAAATAAAAATTAACCTTATCACTATAGACCCCTATTGGACTGATGGGGTTAAATAGAGGCACATGGGGGTCTTTATAGACCCCCATAAGAGATGGGGTTAAAAAGGCCTAGATGGGGTTAGATAGGCCCAGTTAGGGTTAGATAGATACTGTTAGAGATTAATAGGCCCAGTTAGGGTTAAATAGGTACTGTTAGGTTTAAATAGGTACTGTTAGGGTTAAATAGGCCCAGTTAGGGTTAAATAGGTACTTTTAGGGTTCAGTAGGTACTGATAGGGTTAAACAGGCCCAGGGTTGGGTTAATGGCGTATTGTTAGGGTTAATAATGTAGTGCTTAGACTTTGTGTCATGAGGGTCCTGGGGGACCCTCATGGCACTTATAGTGTTATTATATGGGTTAATTAATGTCCTATAGGGATCTATATAGACCCCTATTGGACAGATGGGGTTAAATAGAGGCTTAGGGTTAAATAGGCCGAGTTAGGGCTAAATTGGTACTGTTAGGGTTCAATAGGTATTGTTAGGGTTAAGTGATGGGGTTAATTTGGGGCTCTGTATAGAGACCCGTGTGTGAAAGGGTTAAATAGAGGCTTATGGGGGTCTGTATAGATCCCCATAAGTGATGGGGTTAAATAAGGGCTCATGGGGCTCTGTATAGAACCCCATGAGTGACGGGGTTAATTAGTGGCGGGGTTAATTAGTGTAAAGACCCCCATTAGTGACAGGGTTAATTAGGGGCTTATGGGGCTCTGTATAGAGCTCCATGAGTGATAGGGTTAAATAGAGGCTTATGGGGGTCTGTATAGAGCCCCATAAGTGATAGTGTTAAATAGAGGCTTATGGGGCTCTGTATAGTGATAAGGTAAATTATTTAACGCGGATCCTTTAAGCACCTTTTTTATGGTCCTTTAAGGACCCGCAAGGCGGGAAATTAGAATTTTGAGTGCAGCAGGGGTCCCGATCTGGTCTGATCGGGGCCCCCGCTGCAAGGGTTAATGTAGGACCATGTGGGGGTCCCGATGGGGACCCCCAGCAATTAGGGGGTTAATTTTAGGTGCCGGTGGAGGTACTTCTAAAGCCCATGTTAGTCCTCCTGAGCATAAGCAGGACTTCATCCTGCTTTTGCGCTTTGCGAGCGGGGATACTTTTTCGGAGTGGGAGGGATCAGGCAATTGAATAGGGATTTGTGTAAATTGGCCTGTAAAATTGGAACATCAGAGGCTTCAGAGCGTTATAAGCTCCGAGTTGCAGGTCGGCCATTTTCGCAGGGCTGTCACTCGGAACCTGATCCGGGGTCACAAAATGGAGGCAACTTTGCCTGCAATATCCACTTGTGACCTCAGATCTCAAAAACGTAGTAAGTGAATCGGGCTGAAAGTTGGCAGCATCTCTTCACTCCACTGGCTTCCTCTAGCCCCCAGGATAAAATGTAAAACCATAACCTTAATACATGCTCAAACACATAACATATAACACACTCACCTTTTTTGTGGGCATGAGTGCGTGGGTATCTTGACACCTGGCTAGCTCGGGGCACATAGTCGTTGAAGGCACCAAAAGAGCCTTGTAGCCGGTTCCATGCCCAATATCCACCTCCTTTCCCTCACACTCGGTCCTGCCTGGTCAAAGAGCTAGTCTTTCCAACCCAGGGAATCATGGAAGAGGTCCAGTACATACAGAGGAGGCAGGAGCAGCACGTGCAACCGGTGGTAGCCCGCCAGCCAACATCAAATATTGTGCATGGGAGCAGACCCTGAGGGAGTGGATTGAGCCAGTGGCAGTAGTGGGCCTCCCAGGACAGGTGGACACGGGTGTGCCAAGCACTATGCAGAGTGAGTATCATATCACACCACACACATTGGAGTATGAGGGGGTGGGCTGGACAAACCCATGCAGATATCATGATGTTTGTATGTATGTATAAATACGTTTTTACCCTGGCTGGTGTATACAATGAGCTGTTATCCCTTAGAATTAATCTGGCTCCTACACCCCTGCCCACATAGATAACGGACATACAATAGCACTGTAAGCCCTATGGTTATGACTGAAGATTTATGGGGCATCAATAACCATGTAAATCCTGGTAGCAAACAGATCATTTTCAGAATTTCTATCAATGAAATGTCTGCCCAATACCTGCAATTAAGACCTGTCGTCAGCTGCGGCCCCTTTGCCGGCAACATCACCACCCCTGGCATTGCAGGATATCATGGCCCGGGTGGCCAGGGAGGACATGGAAAGCTACAACCAAGCCAATGAGAGGCTCTGTTTGCTGAAAAGGCAGTGCAGGCTGACAAACACCCTCCGGGCAAGCACGAGCTTCATTCTGAGGTGAGGAGGCACAACCGAAGGATGGAGAGATATGAGGAACGGGCAATTCGGGACAGACGTCGACTCATCAAATGAACAGAATGCCAGCTTATACCTCTCCATCCCAACCAGATCCACAGCAAACATAGTGGCACCCCCTGCTCCTCCACAACCGAGATGTGGAAGAGGGAGAGGGGGCACGGAAGGTGGCGGCCCAGGCTACGGAAGAGGAGGACTTAGGACCATCAAGTAAGTCCTCCTCCTGATCACTCCTCACTGAATACTGATTGGTATCGATGTTGACATACTATTGGCTGGCTACCGAGTGTGTGCATGTCTGGTTATGTTTAACATTTCAACAATTGATGTTCAATGTGGATTGACCTTGAGATGAGGTGTTGTAGTTATCAGAATAATGTTATGTTTGATATCTTGTTTTTGTCTCTGTAGGTGTCAATAGCCAAATTCCATGACCATGAGGGCATGTTCTTCATCTTCGAGCAGTACTATAGCATCATGTGAGTGAACACTCAACCCTGTTCCCAATAGGCATTCGATCAGTGTCATTCACCACTGCAGATGGATCTGAAATGCAAGATATGACTACATATCTCTTCACTAATGACCATGACGGGTGTGAGTTTCAATTATAATGAATAGTGTCCTGGATGTAGAGTTGCACAATCCCATTAGGATCTGCTAATCCAAAGCAGTAGTTATACATGCGTTTTTGTTGCATGCGTTTTTGTTGTATGAAAGCAGATTAATGCATTTCATGTCATCCAAACAAAATGGATAATTTCCTTTGTTTAACATCAGTATCAATATGCATGTGTTTAGGGGTAATATGAACAGTGTAATCTGTATGGCCTTGGTACCACCCATAAACCAGTGAGATATGATATCAGCATGGCCCAACTATTCCATGTAGATAGTGATAGTACTTTTTGCGGAAAGGTTGTGGTCACAGTGAAGCATGCCTTGTCGTATTACACATCCTCAACATATTCCGGGAAGACTGATTGAACAGGACAGAATCAAAATGGTTATCACTTCTCGAAGATGAAGTTCATGTTAATTTGTTTATTGTAGTGTCTAGAGCAGAAACAATGTACTATAATAACAGCTTATGATTGTTCTAACACCTCCTTTTTATGTTTTCCAGATTCCTATCATCTATTTGGGAATCAGCAGTAATGTATGAAAACACACTGTGGGTGGAATTGATTAGTATCACATGATCCATGATTTCTAGCATCTGTTTAATATGGCAGATTGAGACCATATGGTTGCTGTATGCGTATTAATGGTTATTTCTATGAAATAGGGTGTTATAACAGCATTCTAGGAAGCTAAGCAGGGACATGCAAATGTGCCCACAAATGCCTCGCTCTTCAATCCATAGCCATTTTCAAACATGGCTTCCTTTAAGCTTATGCCTGCTGTATTACACAGCTTTAATGCAAAGCGAAGGCTACCCTGAAATGCAAATACAATTACATGGTTTACGGTTTCGCCTTTGGTACAGCGGCCTTCACAACTGAATAGCATCGCAATCTGAGACGAACTGGAGCCCGCAACATTTTAGAGCTGGAAAAAGTACAGAGAAGGGAAACAAAACTAATAAGGGGAATGGAGGGGCTTAGTTATGAAGAAAGACTAACCAAATTACACTTAAAGGCGTCTAAGAGGAGATATGATTACTTTATATAAATACATCCAGGGTCAATATAAGGCTTTGTCAAGTGAACTTTTTGTACCAGGAGGTTTTCAACTGACAAGAGGACATCCCTTGAGGTCAGAAGTAAAAAGATTTCACCTTAAAATAAAAGGAGCATTAAGGGAAATCCTGGATAAATAGAGAGGGAGTATTGACCCAGGGAGGAATCTGATTGCCAATATCTGGGGTCAGGAAGGAATTTCATATTTTTTCCCTTTAGAGACAATTGGCAAAGTTTCTCTGTTTTTTTTTTTCTGTTTGCTTCCTCTGGATCAATTAACAATAAATCAGCATATTGCAGAGCAGAGGAGATCTAAAAAGCTTAAACTTGATGGACGAAAGTCTTTTTTTCAACCTAAATTACTATGTAACTATCATTTCTATACAGAGAGAGAGAGGAAAGATCCCTTTTATTAGTAATATTTATGGTTAAAAAACTTCATCAATAGACGCTGTACAATATGGAAACTATTTTTGATTATATATTCCTATAAATGGGTGCCCTGGACTACTAAATAGTCCATTAGAAGGAAATGGTGAACTATTTTATCATTTCCGCTGGGTCCCTATATATAAGTGACCTATGTCAATCTATCACATGATTAACATAAAGTGCTTGTGCTGATTCTCAGTAAACATATATCCCTTCTAGTGCTGTAGTATTATTAAGGGCTTTCTTTAACTCTAAAGTGCCTTCTCCAATTTGTGTAAAGTCTCAAAGTGCATATACAGAGCCCCCTTCAATTACAAGCTTGCAACTCACTCACCGACGGACGCATGTCTCCGAGTGAGTTGCGGGCTCTCAGTCCCTTTCGTTTGCGATGCTATTCAATTCCCCACTCCTCCGAAATCTGAAACCCTGGTTTCCAACGTAAGCAGAGCAGGGTTTGCGAATACACGCCTGTAGCTACTGCTCACAATCACCCAATAGGAAATGAGACTGTCATCATGACGGCAATGAAACCTGCGAGTGCTCCCACAGGCTCCCTGCAGCATTTAAAAATATTAAATTCCCTGCCGCGGGTCCTTAAAGGGCCAGCGGCACAAAAATGGTTAACCCCATGCCGCAGGGGTACTGTACCTAAAATGTACTCTTTTATGCTAGGGGTCCCCATCAGGAACTTGAATCTTAAATGCAGTCGGGGACCCCCACTACAAGGATTAATGTAGGGACCCTGCGGGGGTCAAGAAGGGGACCCCCAGCATTGGGGGGTTAATGTTAGGTGCCTTGGGGTTACTTTAGGAGTATGGTGGGGGTGTTAGGTGCAGTGGGGACATTAAGGAGAGCATATGTAAGGGCTTCTAAAGCCCTTGCGGGTCCTCCTGGGCACATGTAGGACTTAGTCGTACATTTGCTACTTGGGAGTTGGGATACGTTTGCGAATTTGGGGGAATCGAGCAATTGAATAAAGATTTGTGATTTTAGCACTGCGAAAGTGACAGATCAAGGGCTTCAGAGTGGTGTAGGCTACGACTTTGACGGCGGCCAATTTTGCAACGCCGTAACTCATAGAACTATCCGAGCTCGCAAAAAGACAAAATTGAATAGCGATCTTTACTTGCGAGCTTGGATCTGTACATTCGGCCAATTGAATGAGGCCCATAATCTTTAATGTGTGATAAAAAACAAAATTAAGTTTTTTTTTTTTAAATATCATATGAGATATGTGAACATTAATTTGTTTTAGGTCCCAGTTCTAATATATAAGCATATATCCTTATTAGTACAATACTGAATATTGGTTTTGATCACAAGTCACCACTTCTATTTTTATTATTATTTTCAGGTCCCATAGATATTGCACTAGAGTAGTAGCTGTCTACAAGCTTACATTTTTTCCCCCTTAATCCCTTGTGGGGAGTCTCTTTGAAATGTATTAAAGTTTAGAGAAGCTGAGAACTACGCTAAACTACTCTACCCTCATGCCTCGGTGCTTAGATGCCTTTTGATGATGTCATCAGCGTAGGACAGGTAGTACAGCGTCTAACACAATGCACATTTCTAGATTTCAGCAGGGGTTACCGTTCCCATCAAGCAGCCCCTATTTAAAGGGTTGCCATGGAACCATTTCTACACTGTCATAACTTCCTATTATTAGTAAATTAATTTAATTGTTACTACTTAAATTTTCAACAATATTTCACATATTCATATTTCGAGTATTTATTTTGATTTGCTTATAAATAGTAAACCAAATCCAATTTTCATTATCAAATTCTCAAAAAAATATTTATTTGTGTTTATATTTTAATAACTGTATATATATATATATATATATATATATATATATATATATATATATATATATATATATACAGTATATTTATTTAATCAATTGAAGATATAGATGATTTGTCAATTTTGCAATATTATTTCCCAATAGGTACTTTATGTTCAACATTATATATCTATTTTATCACCTCAATTATTCATTTGTTACCTAGTACTTCAATGTCGTTGATACTTGTTTAACAGTTTTTTTAAATGTCATAATTTAAATATGAATATGTTAATGCAACAAGTCTCCATATGATAATTTTTTTATAATTAAGTTTTTAAAGTTCTTGAAATATATTTTATGTATTGTTTTTTTTAATGTTAACTCTTAAACATCATATCTCATATGAGGAAATTAATTGTAAATATATTCAGTTTCTTCTATACAATATTGATTCCAGAATGCTTCATGATTTACATATTATATGAACTTCACATATCAACAAAACTTTTTCCACTATCCTATTGAGTCTTAAACTTCTGTTATATTTCACCTTGTATTAATATATTTTTTAAATAAACCTACCATAAAATATAGTGCTTATGCAGGTATATTTTCTCTATCCAATTTTGCTTCAGGAGATTATTTTCTCATTATTCTTATCCTTTTATAGTAGGAGCAATTTTTTCAGGTATTTCATTAGTTATCTTCAATCCAGAGGTACTTTTCATGTCAAGAAGCATATTCTTATAAAAAAAAATTCTCTCAAATATTTCAATATTCATATTTATTGCTCTCTATAATAATCCATATTGGTGGAATATTAATATTTCTTTTTTACCTCTTACATAATGTGATCATACATAATTATTTGTGTGTTCATAATTGAGGAAAGGGTTAAGCCTTTTCTTTAGGCAGGTGTACAATTCTTAATCCAATGATGAATTACAGCTCTGACTGGTGACTACTGTGTTCCTGTTGTTGCACTGGTGGTCCAAAACCGGTCAGGTGTCCTGCTAAGAGCGATAATAGCAAGAACCCTCATGTACTGCTGGGTAGGTCAAAGCTAGGTTCTGGGTAAAAAGAACAGAAGTAGTGGTTGTGACAGAATTGTATTGGATCTTTGTTACACATTACAGCAGATTATTGGTGTGCATGATCCCTTATTAATCCTCTCTAGGAATAGTGTCAGAACAGACTTGACTATCTTAGACCCCAGGACATGAGCTTGACCACACATGCATGATATTACTGTGTATGTACAAATAAGCAAATCAAACAATTAATCAGGGATTGACCCCATATTTGTCAATCCCTGTGTATAGTTGTGTGCTGGGAGTCAAGCAGGGTGGCTTGTTGAAGGGGTCTTGAGTGGAAGCAAGCTGCTTTGGGAAGAGATCTTGGGGGTATTAAGAGGGACCATTAGCTGGGGAGGTGGTCTTGAGTGGAAGGGAGCTGCTTTGGGACATGATCTTGGGGTATTAAGAAGGGCCAGGGGCATGCAAAAAATTATGAGAAACTCAGTTGTGCTCCTCTTCATGGAAATATTTATAAAAAGGTTTCTAAAGAGAAACCAGAGCATTCTCTTGGAGCTATGATGTGAGTCAGCCTTTGCAAGTACTCAACCATCGCAAACCTCTAAAATCTGGAGCAAAAATATCATATTTGATTCAGATTATATTTGAATACACGTCATGATGTACCATTTCTGTAATTACAGCTAACTATTTAAACACATTGTCCTGACCTACCAGGACTCATGGACTTTTGGAACCAGCAACTGTACTCTGATGGACACTAGCCATGACTACAGGCTATTATAATGCCTATACAAAGACTATGCCACTTGCTGGCTTGTGTTAGTATATGATGTTTTATTCCTTAAAGCCTTGTGCCCTTAGGATCCCTTTTCACCAGGTAATTTGAGACTAGGACGCTCTTGGTCATTTTTTTTCATTTTGTGAACACTTATTTCATGTGTGAAGTGTATTTAGGGTAATACCTATAAAATTGGGCTAATAAAAATATTTTGGGGTCAGTACCACTTTATCGGTGACCAGTAGATGCTTCCAGTAGCCAACCGCGATACCAAGTACACTCCCGGTCCCATGGCTGCTGGGCTAGTGTCCTGGCCGGGTTTAAACTTGCTGTAAGCGGTAGATTAGGCTTCATATGTTTCAATGGAAGATCCATGGAGCTGGTTAAGTCATCAAGTATTCTTAAAAAGGCTATCAAAACAGAAATTTAAACTGTTACTTAAGCCAAAGTCAGCTCCTAAAAGCGGATACACTCCGGAGATGCTCCAACTATCTTAGCTGACTCCCCTCCACTCAATAAAGGTAACGCTCTCCAAGGCGAGGTGGGCTAGGGAACAGATACACCCAACCACTAGGTTCCTCTGAACTTACAGGGCCTTGCCTCCATTTTATCGCTGATCAGGGGGTGCTTCGAGCTCGCTAACAAGCCCCAACACCCTCCACTGGGTCCTTCGAATAGCGAAGAGCCAGTCCCTGATAATCTATACCTTACACATCCCAGGTCTATGGTACCCCAAATGGGTTAGACCCAGATCCATCACTAAGACCTTTTGTCTGAAGCAGCCCCAATACCTAATCAACCCCACGCTGTCAAGGATCCAGTCAGGAGATACCAGATAGCCGGGTCTGTAGACCCCTCAGTACCTAGATGAGAAACGAGACAGGCTGACAACAGATGTTTGTAGACAGACCTGGCCCAGATGGGGTAGTTCAAAGGGGGCAAAAGGTGTCAAACATGCTTTTATCAAGGGAAGTGGCCAATGGGGATTGGTGCAAAAACTGTATAAAAATGTGTACTGCAAAATAAAGTTTATGCTCTATTTGGGACACGTATGCATGGGATGCTTCATTTAGAGGAAATACATTTTGTATTCATCAGAAATTATTTTTTGTAACTATTCCTGGTACATGGTAACTTGTCCTGAGAATCTACAACTTGGCCCTGAAACCACAACTTGGTTTGGAAAATCGGGCAACTTGTCCTAGTGCCCAGTTAAGCTGTCCTGTGTGTGGGGAGAAGGAACCTAGCAACATGAGGGTAGGATTGGTCTTCTTGGCCTTGTCTAGCCCAACAAAGAGCGGGCTGATTCACACATGGAATAAAGATACTTCCTAAATAAGGTAGTCAGAAATGTTTGTAATGAGGAAGAGGGGTGAGGGATGGAAAACAGGAGAGAATGAGATGTTGGGAAAATATGGAATAGACAATAGCAAGAAAGAGGTGGGAGAAAGTTAGGGAGCCAAAATGGAAGGTTACACTGCAGCATAATTGTATGCAAAATTAATAAATTGTAAACTGTATTTTTATAATTGCATTCTTTAACACTTAGAGCCACATTCAATTCCAAGCCCACAACTCTATCGCAGATGGCCGAAAGTCTGCAGGTGTGTTGCGGGCTCCTGTTCGTCTCCAATTATGATGCTATTCAATTGCTCAAGCCCGCAAATTACTGTTCCAAAGCCGAAACCGTAAACCATGCACTGGTTCGTAGCAGTTAAGGGCGGGAACATGATCAATTAAGCAAGCCTGTAACCTTACATTTCAAATCTGCCAATCGAAAATGAGACTGTCATTATTACAGCAGTAAAACATGGTGGTTACATTATATTCGGGGGGTCCGATATGCGATCAGACTCGCAAACCCGCAAAATAAAGAATTATGAAAATGAATGCCAATACTGTTCTAATCCATATGGGTGGTCTAATATGTATTAACTCATTGATACCCGAGATTGATTTGACTTGACTATTGTGCAATTAATTCTAGCTGCTTTCATCACTTTCCCTGTTATTGTATTTTATATTTGCATTTACAGTGCCAGGAATAGGTGTTTAACCGCCTTGGGGTCCTCTCTAGCACTCGTATGATTTTTTCCTTCATTTGCCATTTATGGGTGTGAAAACATTTACAGGCTTGGGGAAACTGATCAATTGAATATCGATTTGCGATTTTCGCCATCGTAACTCTTTCAAAAGTTAAAGATCAAAGGCATCAGGAGGCTGTAAGTTATGGGATTAACCATCTCAATATTTCCAAGGTCTCGTAACCCGTTTGGAGCCCACAAAAAGAAGCCAATTGAATAGCAAAATAACTTGTGACCTCAATTACGGGGTACCGGATTGGCCGAAAGCTCAACTGAATGGGGGCAGTTGCTTTTATTCTTCAACAGACTATAAATTTAAACATTTGACTACAATGTTCCATTAGCAGTATGTATTTGCAAGGAACCCCCTACTTTGATGTCCAGGGGTACTAGTCTGAGATAATAAATACACACTGGAGGTTCTGTTGCTATTAATGCTGTCATGCTCTTCCAGGCAGCCATGTACACCTGGATGGCGCTTTAGCCAATATTTCATTACTATTCCTTTTGATCCAGGTAGGCCAGTGGTGGTCACATTCACCTCAAGACTGTCCGGCTCCTAATGCACCAATTATTTAAAATAAATTAGAACAGTTTCCAAGCTGCCAGGTACCAGCAGGGTCTATGGAACGAATATTCCAAAGGGATAAACCCTGCCCAACTAGGTGGTGTTTTAGCTTTTCCAATTAATAAGTTTTAGCTTCCCAGGGCAGTTTGTAACAGGTAGTCTCATATTTTTTCACATATTCATGTTTTCAAGTCCTCCTAAACCATTCAATACGGCATCTCTTTCTTTGTAATTGTCATGGTATTATCAAACAAGGGGGGGTATATGTGTAAAGTAGGGGAAGATTTGAAGACAGGGGCAAAGTCCCCCACTGCAGCAGTCACAACTTTTATTATAAAAAGTGAGCAAAAGCCGTATCAGAAACTCATTACATCAGATAAATCCAGCTTCTCCTTTAGACCATGAGACCTCAAAAGGGGTGATAAAGAGCAAACTGTAAAGAGACATTCATGTATTCATTAAGGTTAACCTATTATGAATTAAACAATTTTAGCTGACATACAATTTATTCATTATTATTGCTTTTTCTCTGGGTTTGATTTACAATATTTAATTGATTGAATTAAAAGGTTTGTATCATGAAAAAAATGGTCTCTTTTTGCCATTTCATTTCAGAAATTATCCATTAAATACTATAAAAAATATGCAAATGTTTATGGTTGAGCAGCTCTTTCATTAGTGCTTGCGTAAAACACTATAGACTGTGTCTTTGACAAAGCTGCACCAAACAACAGCGAAATGGCTATTAAGCGTTATTGATATCTCGGGATTTAGTAACACATAGAACTTTATTATTTGATTGAGTGCATGTCCTAGCACTGTAAGGTACCTGCAAGGGCAGACAACTAGGACAACTTGTATGGTCAAATAGACAATTATTTACTTCTATCCCAGGGATCACTATTTTGGTTTTAAGTGTTTTTAAACATGGAGCCCAAGTACAACCCTATTCAAGGGTGGTGATTAACACAACCATATTTAATTATTATATAATACTAATTAAAATAAATAGTTTTTATATGTACATTACTGTCACGTACCCCTTACCAGGGCCCGGCATTTGGCCCAGTGAGCTACCATAGAGAACAGACTTCCCCATTGGAAAATGGGTAGGGGAATTATATTGCCACCATGCTTCACGTTTCTTATGGCATATGCCCCTGCCTCATCATGTTTACTGTATGGAATTTTCCATGTAATATTACTGTGTTCTGTGTCATGTTTAAAATAATTAATGTGTGAGTATAGTTACTGTCATGTATATAATGTGTGTGTATTTAGTTACTGCAATGGTTTCTTGAGTACAATGTATATGCTGTTACTAATATAAGGTGGCAAGAAATGGTTGATGTGATAGCCTGATGCAATTCCCAGATATAACTCCCTACCCCCAGCCATAAAATACCTCGGGCATTATCAAAGAAACAGCCATGGACTCTCTTCCATCCCTTCCATTCTTAACTTTCTTTTAAACATTATTGCTTAAAGCAAATTGCCATGTCTTCCAGAGAGACCATTTTTTTTTTTTTTTTTTTTGACAAACGGTCTGATAGTGTTAAGTAATCCAATTATATTTGTTTATTTCTGTCTACAATGGTCACGAGTTCAGTCCATATTGGTAAAGATTGTTTTTTCCATCCTCTGACTATAAGCCACTTAGCCGCCATTAAAATATTTATAATCACATTACTTTGTTTATAGTTAATTTTACTTGGAAAAATACGAAATAATACAATCTCAGGAGTTAATTCCAATTGAAATTTAATAATTTTTAATATTTGTATTAAACACCATGACCACATTTTTTTAATGTCAGCACAGTTCCACCACATGTGTTCTTGAGTTCCTATACAGAAGTCAATGCATATATAACAGGAGTTGGCTTTAAAACTCAATCGTTTGATTTAAGAAATGGAAC
This sequence comes from Discoglossus pictus, assembly GCA_027410445.1. Classification (NCBI taxonomy): domain Eukaryota; kingdom Metazoa; phylum Chordata; class Amphibia; order Anura; family Alytidae; genus Discoglossus; species Discoglossus pictus. Next base: position 446,945,738 of record CM050165.1, on the reverse strand, counting down.
TCGACAGGGCTGCCCTATGTCACCACTTATATTTGCTTTAATTATTGTACCTTTTTGGAAATGATCAGAAGCTCTAAACAAATATAAGGTATAATTATTGGCTCTATTACAAATTAAATTACCATTTTTGCTGATGATTTATTGGTCACAGTTACTGATCCAATTCACTCAATAATCAGCCTACTTCAGCTTATTGAAGAGTACAGTGACTTATCCTATTGTAAAGTAAATATTACTAAAAAACGGAAATGTTATATTCTAATATATCTGATAAAGACAAATCTGCATTAAAAGAAAGATTCTCTTATAATTTGAGAAACAATCAAATAACACACTTATGTATAATATTTAGTCAAAACTTAAATAATATGGTTCAAAATAATATGGATAGGCTATTTTTTCAAATTTCATCTACTTTAATGAGTTGGAAATCTTTGATTTTGGCCTGTTTGGGAAGAATAGCATTAATCAAAATAAATATTTTCCCCAAAATAACTTATATTTTAAGAAGTCTTCCATTAAAGATCTCAATCAAAAACGTAAAACAATTAAAACAAATATTGGATAGTTTCATATATAGAGATAAAAGACCACGCATTAAACAAAAAATTGCTTCGAGAACCTTTTCTAAAGGAGGCCTAGCTGCACCAAATATTATACAGTACTCAAACGCTATTAATCTGGTTCATCTTTTAAAATTTACAATAAAAGAAAATAAACCTAAATTTTTACTTATAGAAAATTAGTTAGTTAAAAATATCAACTTACAATATATATTTTGGGATAAGAAGATAGATAATAAGATACTTAATAAATTACCACTTATTCCTAGAACTCTAATAAAATGGTGGTTTAAATACAATAAAAAAAAATACATTGGTAAAAATTCTTGCCCTAAATACTCCAATACATAAATTGTCATTGGATCTAACTCCTTTCCTAAATATAACCTGGGAAAAATGGGGCCTAAAAACTCTAAGGCCCTCATTCAATTGCCATTTGGCCAATTGAATAGGGCTCTAAATAAGCACATAACATATTTTTTTTAAAGAAGTTTTTAGTTAGTAAACATCTATCCAAAAGCAAGGTTTTCACTAACTAAAAACTTCTTTAAAAAAATATGCTATGTGCTTATTTAGAGCCCTATTCAATTGGCCAAATTGCAATTGAATGAGGGCCTAAGTGATTTATTTCAGGGACAAAATTTTAAATCTTTTGAATTAATATCTAATGAATACCAAATACCATCCACTAAATGGTTATTCTATGACATGTTTTACACATTGATAATATATACAGATTATGACAAATTAGTATATAGAGAATTGACACAATTTGAAAAAACTTAAATGACACTAAGAAGAAATGTACAATATCAAGATATCATAAAATTATAAAATCTCGATTAGAAATAGAAAAAACTGAAAGGATGCAAAAATGTGGTATAAAGCATTTTCAATAACAGAGAAAAGCATATTGAGCTCATCTTTAAGAGAAATATATATTTTAAACTAGTGCAGCGTTGGTATATGACCCCAATTAAATAAAAAAAAATAGCCCCACAGAAAAATCAAGGTTATTGTTGGAGATGCAAAAATCAGATCTGGAGTCTCTTTGTAGCCTAGAAGTGCTGATTTCTTTTTCTTTTTTATACTTTTTATTAATTACAATATATCATATTATGCCAGTACTAATTAAAAGAAAAGAAAAAAAAATATATAGAAAAGAGAAAGAAAGGAAAAGAGGGAAGATGGGATGGGGAAAGTTTAGCATAATATCATCCCTGAGGTATATATACTGTATGTATTACCTTTTTTCTTATGCTACCATCCAATTTGTAGCTCCCAGACATCCCAACAGGAAGCCCACTTTTTATAGTTGTCATCTAGTTTGGCAGAGATCAAACTCATTAAAAGTATGTATTTAAGTTTTTTCAGTACTTCCCCTAACACGGGAAAGGACGTCTTCCAAGTTTTAGCAAAAAGATTTGTTTTGAGATAAGTTGAGCCTCTTTGGAAAGGCCGGTGATTGGGAGACCTAATAAAGCATCCTCTGTTTTTTTAGGAATTCTGTGTCCCCATAGCTTCTCCAGGGTGTCATAGGTTTCTGACCAGATGTGGGCTATTTTAGGGCAGTCCCATAGTATGTGGCTTAGTGTACCGGTGGAATTACAACCTCTAAAACAGTTGCCATCTAGAGAAGGATATGAGAGCTTTAGTCTAGCAGGGGTCAGTAGCCACTGGGAGTTGAGATATCATGATTGACGGTCCTCAAATCTGCGAGTGCTCTCGCGGCCTCCCAAAAAGTAACATTGCTGCAGGGACCCCCGCCCGCAGTGTCCCCACATTTACCCCATGCTGGGGGTATCCATCGGGGACCCCTGCAGTGTACCTACATCTACCCCATGCTGGGGGTATCCATCGGGGACCCCCCGCAGGGTCCTCACATGACCCAGATGATGCGGGGGTCCAGACCAGGACCCCCCTTAGGGTCCCCACATTAACCCCTTGCTGCGGGGGTCCTGTTGGAACCCCCAAAGTGTCCCCACATCATCCCCATACTGAAGGTCCCCATCGGGAACCCCCGCAATGTCCCCACATTAATCCCCGGCAGCGGAGGTCCCGATCAGGACCTCCACTGCATTTCAAATTGCCCGCCGCCGGACCCTAAAGGGCTCGCGGCACACAAATAGTTAATGCCTTCAGCATGGGTACTGTAAGTACCCCCCTGGCACCGAAAATTTACCCCACAAATGCTGGGGTCTCTATCGGACGTTTTGGAAACCCCCACTGTATTCAAAATTCAAATTTCCCGCCTTGGATATACGCACTAAGTAAAAATGAACCTTATCACTCATGGGGCTCTATACAGAGCCCCATGAACCCCTAATTATCCCTGTTACTTATGGGGGTCAATACAGATCCCCATAAGCCACTAATGAACCCTGCCGCACATGGGGCTCTATACAGAGCCCCTAATTAACACTGTCACTTATAGACCCCATCAGCCTCTATTTAACCTCATCAGTCAATGTTTATTTTTTCTATGTTGTGATTATTTTTGACTAATGTTATTTTTATTTTTTTCCTAGGGGTGCGACGTTTGGCAGGAACACCGTCGTCGCTAAGTGGTCTTATTTATTATATTTTAGGTTAGATGTAGGGTTTCTAATGTATGTAGATAGGGTTAAATGTATTGTAGATAGGGGGTTATGTATTTTAGATAGGGGTTATTGTATTGTAGATAAGGTTTAATGTATTTTAGATAGGGTAATTGTATTGTAGAGAAGGGTTTAATGCATTTAGATAGGATTTTATATATTGTAGATAGGGGTTATGTATTGTAGATAAGGTTTAATGTATTTTAGATAGGGTAATTGTATTGTAGAGAAGGGTTTAATGTATTTAGATAGGGGTTAATGCATTTAGATAGGATTTTATATATTGTAGATAGGGGTTATGTATTGTAGATAGGATTTAATGTATTTAGATATGGGTTGTATGTAGATATGGTTATAGGAAGAGTAGGTTTTAATAGGTTAGGGTAGAGGGGGTTAGTTTAGATTTAGTGGTTAATTGGGGGGGAATAGTGTAGTGTAGTGTTTGTACTTAGTGTCATGAGGGTTCTGGAGGACCCTCATGGCACTTATGGGGTTAATGTTCTAATTGTCCCATGAGGATCTTTATAGACCCTTATGGGATTGATGGGGTTAAATAGAGGCTTATGGGGGTCTGTGTAGAGCCCCATAAGAGATGCCTAGTTAGGGGTAGATAGGCCAAGTTAGGCTTAGATAGGTACTGTTAGGGTTAAATAGACCTAGTTAGGGTTAAATTGGTACTGTTAGGGTTCAATGGGCCCAGGGTTGGGTAATGGGGTGTAGTGCTTAGACTTTGTAGTCTGGAGGACCCTTGTGGCACTTATAGTGTTATTATAGGGGTTAATTGGTGTCCTATAGGGTCTATATAGACCCCTATTGGACTGATGGGGTTAAATAGAGGCTTATGTGGTTCTGTATAGAGCCGCATGAGTGACAGGGTTAATTAGAGGCTTTTGGGGGTCTGTATTGACCCCCATAAGTGACCCGCCAAGTGGTAAATTTGAATTCTTAATGCAGTGGGGGTCCCGATCGAGTCCGATCAGGACCCCCGCTGCAGGGGTTAATGTGGGGACACTGTGGGGGTCCCGATGGGGACCACAGCATGGGTTTAATATGGGCACAATGCGGGGGTCCCCATCGGGACCCCTGCATCATTGGGGTCTCATGTAGGAGTGTGTGGGGGGTGTTAGGTGCACTGTTGGCGATCGGAGGACCATACGTAAGGGCTTCTAAAGCCCATGCAAGTCCTCCTGAGCACAAGCAGGACTTTGTCCTGCATTTGCACTTTGTGAGCTGGGATACTTTTTCGGAGTGGGAGGGATTTTGCAATTGAATAAGCATTTGCGAAAATCTAGCCTGAGAAAGTGGAACAGCAATGGCTTCAGAGTGGTGTAAGCTCAGAGTTGGTTGGCAGCCATTTTCGCAGAGCTTTCACTCGAAACTCGATCCAAGTTCGCAAAATGGAGGCAATTGAATAGCAAAGTTGCCTGCGAGATCCACTTGCGACCTCGGAACTGAAATTCGTAGCAATTGAATCTGGCTGCATATTCTTCCAGGACAATCCCCCGCTTTATTGGCTCATTTAAACCTTGGGCTTGTGTGATACTATTTTGAGGTCCATTACTCACCAAGGTACCTATATGGCGTAAGGGAGAAGCAGGCCGCACCATGAGGGAAGCGGGTAGAGAGAAGGGGGAGGAAAAAAGATAGAGAAGAAAAGAAGCTAAGAGAAGATAAAAGAAGAAATAAAAAATATTAAGGCTAGATTACAATGGCAAATATAACACTCCTAAATCTATGTAGCAGCTTTTAATTTTACAGATAGCTCTTTACTAGAACAATATTAGGACAAAATTGTGATTAATAAACAAAAATGTAAATCTTATCAAGGAGCGCAAAGGGCTGTCCTCTTAAAATGTGCGTGAAGTCATCTGGTATCCCAGTGGATACGATGGCGACTAGCCTGGTTGAAAAAGATATAAAAAGACCCATTTGGGGCACATCAAAATGGTAATCTTAACGGGTAAGTGACTTTTCAAATTTTTGGACTTTGGAAATTAATAAGTCTCTAAAAATTCAGAACAGTTTTGAACATAATCTGGTCAACTGTAATAAAACAATGTAGAAAAAAAATAGAAATATAGTTCTACCTAGGAAGTGTGACTCAGGTGGTATAAGGTAGCAGTGCAAAGTTCCAACAAACTATTGGGAGGTTCGATTATCTTCAATTTTGTGAGAGTTGCCGAGTTTTGGAATATCTTTGTTGTCTGGGGGGCTAGACGTGGGTTGTGTCCAAGGTCTTTGGGTATGGAGATGCCCCAGGATGAACGTAAGGCTATGACTTCTTTCATGTCGTGGAAAGTGCTGATTTCTGATGCAAGGACCCTGAACCAAATGGTCCTTGTGGGCAGTTAACTTGTAGTCTATAGCAGGTGGCTCTAGGCTTGTATAGCCCCTACCAGTTTGGATCATCACAATTGCTATTAAAAGAAAAAAATCTTGTGTCACTATATTAAGTGCATATTATGACTTAGATGATGTAACAGACCGTGTGCTCCTCGTACTTACTTGTATACATGTTCCTGTTTGGTTGCTTATATCATATGCTTAATACAGATGAAATGTTTTTTAGCTTTGCAGTTATAAGCGATATATTTCTTTGAATCAAACAATGCACAATTCATGTTAGCATATTCATCAATTCTGCAAAAAAAGAAACTTCTGATTAGATATATTACAAAATAAAATAAATGATGTTACTGAAACGTGCAGATTTTATAAAGTGCGTACAGAACGAGACAAAGCCGAGCACACAAGAACATAAACAAGTGGCCACAGCCTGGGATAGGATACAGGGGCAGGCGAAAACAAAATGCAGCTAAATGTAAACTAGATGTGATGGCTTTGGGCTGTGATAATCTAATATCGGACATTGCTGGGCTAATATGTGACATAGCACTATAGAGAAATGGTGGTAAAGGATGGCAGACCTTTGTAGGGACTAATCCGAGGATTGCAGTGAATGAAGACTTGTTAATATAATAATGTTTAAACATGCAAGTAAAGACTTAGGTAGATTATTTTAATAGTTTAAATGTATGTTTATTATGACCGTCATGGCTTCAGACCCTGTTCTAACTGCAGACTAATCTTTGTACTTTCATTGTGCTCTATATGCCGTGAACTATGGCTTACATTTTGGTTGGTCTTGAACTCATACAGTGTAGGTCCTGCATATGATATAATGTAAAAATTTAAGTAATACATTGAGCATAACATTTATATTGAGAGATCATTGCCATTAATAACTGAATAGCCCATGAGGCATTGGGTCGGAAGACTGCACTCAAGACAATGGACACAATACCTTAGGTCCTAAACAGTTATTAGTGGCAATGACCTCTCATGATTATGATCTTAGCTTTAGTGACACTATATTTGGAGCCTCCACCGAGTCCCTTTCACCTTCCTTTCCAGCTCACTGGTTCTACGTCTTGAAGACATTACTGGTGATATCTGCCGCTCTGCTGTCCCATTATGATTTTAAGTAACATTCGATATGTTAATGAAGTTAAAGTTACAATTTTAAAACAATATTTTGTCTCTTAGGAGATTAATATAAAGGAATGAGATTAAACAGAGTTCTTTTCTCTCTTGTGGGGTTTTGTGTGATCACAATTTATCTCTGTACTCACCCTTTATTGTATTAAGGATCCAATAACCTTGGAGTTATCTCAGCATTTTGTAGTGGGTTTAACAGTAATAGCAACAAATAGTGGGGTGCTAATAAATGGAGTGCAAAACTAAACTTTGAGTCCCCTCAGTACCAAAGGGGAGGGAGAAAGAGAGAGGAGGAAGAGACAGAGGAAGAGAGGTAGAAATAGAAAAGGGGTGGAGATGGGGAGAGGAGGGGGAAGAGAGAAAGTAGAAGAGAAAAATTGAAGAGGAGTGAGAAAGTGAAGAGGGAAGGAAATAGAGAGAAGGGGAAGACGAGAGGGGAAAAGGAAGATGAGGAGATAAATTAAACAGATAGAACGAGAGAAAGTGGAAGGACAAGAGAAGGTGTGTAGAGAGGTAGAGACTGGTATGATAATGGAAAGAGGAAAAAGGTGCAAAGAGAAATAAGAGTGGGGTGACATGAGAAAGAGAGACGGACGAAAGGGAAAAGGGGGTGAGAGAATGGGAACATGGGGAAAAATAGGGAACGAATAGAGAAAAGGTGAGAAAAAATGGGCAAAGGAGAGATGAGTGAGAGAGAGAGAGAAGGGTGAGAGAGAGGAGAGGGGAGGAGAATGAGAAGGGGTGCCAAGTATGAGGATGAGGAAGGTGCAAAGAGATATAAGAGTAGGATTAAAATTAGAAAGAGAGAAGGGTGAGAGGGAAAAGGGGGTGAGGGAAGAAAAAGGGGGAAAGAATGGGGAGAGGGGGATAAAAAAAAGGGAGAAGTAGAGGTGAGAGATGAGTTGTAGAGAATAGCGGTGAGAGAGAGGAGAGGGGGGAAAGGTGCAAAGAGAGATGAGAGCAGGATGAAATTAGAAAGAGAGAAGGGTGAGAGGGAAAATGGGTGTGAGAAGATGGCAAGGAAAGAAAAAAGTGGAAAAATTGGATAGAAAGTGAGAAAAAAGGGGAGAAGGAGAGATGAGAGTTGAGTGAGAGAGAGTAGGGTGAGAGAGAAGAGATGGGGAAGGGAACGAGATGAGGATTAAAGAAAGGGAGGGTAAGAAAATAAGAGCAAAAAAATAGGAAAAAAGAGGGAGAAAGGGCGAGAGAGATAGAGACAAGAGGGATGGAGAGGGAAGGGGAGGAAAAAGACAGAAATAGGAAGGGAGAGAAGGGGGAGTTGGAGAGTAATAGAAAAAAATAGACCCCGCAGGCTATTTACTGAGACTCTTCTTACTAACAAAGTGAACTCAAACAGCCTGACTGACAAAATGCTTCATTGCGGAGGCCAAGGTTTGTTACACTTATACTTTGTTCTTGTTATTGTCTTGTGAGTGACAATATCCTTGTAGATATGTTATTGTTATATGAGCTACAGGGAATCAGGAAGCTCTTGGGGCATAGGATTCCCATAATAAATCATCATATGGATGAGAGATCAAGGAACAGTTACTAATCTATTTGCAAGACTGTTCTATATTAAATATAGGCTTGTTTTAATTTGCTATATTCCTATATTATTGTCTTATCATTTCAATTTTAATTGGTTTTAACCATTGTAGTCTTTTATACTTTAATAACTTTATTTGGTTTACTTTTTATTCCCTAGATTGTGTACAAAAGGATAACTGATATCTGATCATTTCATTAACTTGGTATTGACTGATAGGTTCAGGACCACTATATGTTGAAATACTTTTATGCCTTTACTGGACCCTGGAGGCATCCATGATGTTTGGTGAAATTTGCATGTGAGAGGTGTTCACATTTTTTGTAGAACAGTACTTGCATTTAATATACCTTCTGAGCATGGGTCAGGTGTCAGCTTCCAAATGGCCCAATGAGTTAACAAATGTCCCACCCCTCTCCCTTCAGTAGACAAAAATTACCCTAAGGCTCTATCAGGAAGTTCTCAAGTCAGAAAAAATGGAAATATTCTATATGTTAAAAATTAAGATTTCACACTTCTAAATATGAGATATTTCCTCCCTTAAACAATATTTATTAAATCATCCTTTTTTATCAAGAATCTGCAAATTATTTATTTCTTTTGAAACACACAATGTACTTACGGTTTCTTGGCCTGAGAGCCATCCACCCAATTCCAGCTGTTATTCACCCTGTGAATACCACACCAATGTTCCACGGGATTTCTCTGCATGAACCATTTTGAATTTTCCTGCAACAAAATACATCACAGTACTAACGGTTATACATTTATAATAGGTTGTTAGTTTCCATCTTTTTTCTATAGATATTAGTTTGTAGGTGTCCTTTTGTGCCTCTATTTATTTCCAAATCTAAGAATGTGATCTTATCTATATCATTTTGTTTACTTAATTTACGAAATCCTCAAGATGCCTCAGATCCATGCCACAACAATAATCATCGATGTACCGAATACATCATCGATATATCGGAGCCACAGTCCAATCCTATCAGTGTTTACAGAGTTAGTCTCTGCGAAAACTATTCTCTCGTCCTACTACCCAAGAAATACATTTGCATAAGTAGGAGCTCATGATGTCCCCATCACGGTTACTCTTTGTTGAAGGAGGAATAGTAATAAGTAGTTTAATTATATAATATCAATTATTTAAAGTAACTATGGTTAAAATTTACATTGACAATATGGCTACATTCAAAGATAATATAAAGGAACCCTAATATCAGACTTATTCCTGTATTCTTATATTGAAATTATTTTAATGGATACTAATAAAATGCATTCCATAAAAATGTTTTTAATGGATATATTTTGTATCTATCTGCCAAACTGGAATTTACACATTGTGGCTTGGGGGTTAATGTAATTATATAATTAATTACACTTATTATTATCATCCTGTATTTGTAACATGCCAACATATTCTGTGGCACTATACAGGGGTTAAATACCAGTCAAAGACAATTTGAACACAATGCAAAAGAAGGGATGGCCCTGTTACTGAGCTTTCCATCAAACATACACATAGTTCTTTTGTAAAGGGTATGGGTGAGGTACAGGAGAGTGATAGATACATTATACATATTGAGGCTAAAGCTTCTTATTACAGTGTATATGATTATTAATATTGTGCAAGGTAATTAAATCAGATAATGATGTGCTTTCCCTCCAAGGGGATTTACATAAAATTGAGGAATGGGCATCTAAATGGCAGATGAGATTTAATACGAATAAATGTAAGGTTATGCATCTGGGAAGAAAAAATAGCCATGCAATTTATAATCTTAATGGAGCAAATCTTGGTGTATCAGATATTGAAAGGGATTTGGGAGTGCTTGTGGACAACCACCTAGGTAACAGTGCTCAAAGCCAAGCAGCAGCTGCAAAGGCAAATCAAATATTAGCATGTATTAAGAAGGGTATAGAAGCGAGGGAAGTGGATATAATTCTGCCACTATACAAATTTCTAGTACGCCCTCATTTGGAATATGGAGTAACATTTTGGGCACCACTTCATAAAAAGGACATTTTAGAGCTGGAAAAGGTACAGAGAAGGGCAACAAAACTAATAAGGGGAATGGAGGGGCTAAGTTATGAAGAAAGACTAGCAAAATTAAACTTATTTTCTCTAGAAAAAAGGAGTCTAAGAGGAGATATGATTACCTTATATAAATACATCCAGGGTCAGTATAAAGATTTGTCACGGGAGCTTTTTGTGCCAAGAGGTTTTCAACTGACAAGAGGACATCCCTTGAGGTTAGAAGTAAAAAGATTCCACCTAAAAGAAAGAAAAGGGTTCTTCACAGTAAGGGTGGTTAATCTGTGGAATTCTCTACCAAAGGAGGTGGTGACAGCGGATTCGAAAGATAACTTTAAAAGGGGACTGGAATTATTTCTAATTAAAACGGGTATTCAGGGTTATCATGGATAATTAGAGAGACAGTAATGATCCAAATTTTTTACATTTCCCTTTGAGACAATTGGCTAAGTCTCACTTGTTTTTTTGTTTTTTTTCTATTTGCCTTCCTCTGGACTAATTAATAATAATAAAATAAAATAAAACATTAAATAATTGATTAATAATTAATTAACAACTAATGAATTAATAGTTAATCTGCATATTGCAGATCAGAGGAGATCTTAAAAGGTTGAACTTGATGGACTGAAAGTCTTTTTTCAACCTTAAATACTATGTAACTATGTAATTAAGTCACACTGGGGAATATTTATTAATGTGAGATAACAATGAAGCAGGAATATCTGGAATAAGTGCAGTTAATATATACAATACTTAAATATGTTAATACTAATACATGTTATCTCCATTTGATAAATCACTCCTAAAGAAGCAAAGTTATTTAACTTGTTTAACCCCATTTATTCTATTAACTTCACAATAAGAGATTTCACACAGGCACCCCAAGTTCCCACTGCTGTACCTACTCTAAACCATCCGGCAGAGGACAGTTTCATGCACTGTATTGGCCACTGTAAACCATTGTATCTATTCATATAGGGCATGTCAGTGATAAGTTAGAGTTGTAACAGAAAAAGGGAAAATAACTCAGGATTTATACTATTACACAATTTAAATGTAAGAAGATTACTGGGAAAGTCAGTAGGATGTGATGGAGGAATTAGCAGAAGGAAAGGTCAGCATTAATGTTCTCTGTGGGTGCAGGAACTGGTGCTCTCCCATATCTGGGCAGAGTATCACCTGGCTTTTTCCACTGGGCGCAGGTGTGAGTTTACCTTTTAGTGTTCTGGTCAGTGAACCCATCATGTTTCTTTTGATCTCCTTATTTAGTTTTTAATTTCTTTAACAGTTTTTTCCCTAACACAAGGTAGAGACATAGAGTAACCAGTTTAAAGGCCTGTCTGAACTTGACTATTCATGTTGTCCCGTTCCGGAGGACATATCTCCAAAAAGACAAAATAGAAACAATTCAAGGGTGTGGCACCTAAAATGGTGCATGATATCAAAGGACATTTTATAGAGAAAGACTTAAAGACCTGTTATGCACAGCTTAAACGGTAGACTGGAGAGGGGAAATATAAATGAACATTAGAAATATGTCAAGGGATTTAATATAGTTCAGAAGGGGGAAGTCTTCCAAAAACATACAAAAAGTATAAACAAGATAAGTGGCAGTAAAATATGTCACTCAAACTTATACAGCTGGTCCCAGCTTCATTACACATTTATATAAACAGCAGTTCAGTGTTAATACACTATATAACGCCATATATAACTAACATATATAACGCCATCAGTTCAGCAGCAATTTGAAAAAGGTCAGCACTTTTTCCACATGCCATTTTTCACTGAACAGCATAGCTGTAATTTTTTATTAAAAATCTATTGTTATTTAGTTTGGCTTTTCTATGTACCTGTGATATATCATTATTTGTCATTTCTTTGTCACCACAAATTATCCATTTCTAAGAATGAATGACTCCGCTGATAATTTCAACAGTTTTACTTTTAATAGTGACACCATGGGATAAGAAAACATGTTTAATAACCTTAAAATGTGAGCCTAAGGGATCGATCAGGTAGTCCCCTAAATCTCCCTTGAGCTATATTACTTATTTTTTTACTTTCTCATTGTACATTTATCTAGTGAATAAATATCTGATCTGAAGACTTACTGATGTTAAAATTATTACATTTAATGGCTATCATCTTAAAAATGGACCTGTTACATTAAATTGGGAATATCCTACAATGGGATCATGTAAAAGGTCCATTTAGTTTGCCCATTCTATCGAACTAAAATATTGGCTCATCTTAGCCTCAAGATCCCAGAAAAATGTAATTTCCTTAACTGTGTTTGTCATTTCACCTGGATGGCTCGTCCAATTGTCTGCTACCCTTTCTCACATTACCCCTAATCTTCTACCTTCTAATTAATAGTCATGAAGACTTCCTACACAAATTAAAGTTTTAGGAGGTCAGCATACCCATTTTATGATTTCAGAGCTCAGAACACTTGAGGAAATATTTAACTGAGTGGTTTTAATATGAAGTAGTAATTAGAGGGTTTGAACATGCAGCAAACATACCTCTGAAGTGAAGCACAGGAGTCCCCAAGATTGGACAGAAAGAAAGAAATGGTTTTCATTAATAGTCAATTGGAGTACAGTGTCACGCCGAATGTGTATATGAGTAGTTTTTGTCTGACTGTATGTGTATGGCAGAGCATATATGTCTGCAGGAGAGTACAGTTTGTGTCAGGTAACATCATGTACTCATTTATGTTCTCCTTTGTTGTCTATCTTATTAGAGCAACAGCCTTACAGATCATTTACTCTCTCACTGCTCACCAAATAATGTACATCATCAGTGAAAACTTGGAGACCATAAACCATCTTCATAATCATCAACCCTATAGCCCATCAACTGGTACATACCATCCATGATCTCCATGATCCTAACCATCATCAGTCAGGAATTGGCAACCTTATGGATAAACCTTTATATACCACTCACAACCTCCATGAGAATCAATCCTTAAATAGCAGTGATGACGATGTACAAAATATCTTCATATATAACCATACCAGTGAAGAACACCATTTCCAGATCAATGTTTCTTTATAAGCTCCGCTTAATGCCTATAATCCCGGCCATAATTTTAGACAAAACATTTTCTATACTAAATAAACACCACTGTTCTAGTGAAATACACAATAAACTCACCTCTATTTGTCTATCTTTCAGAACAGCAAGTTGGGCACCCAATGAAATACAGAACGCCTTGCTGTCTTCCCAGCTGAGAGATTCCTCGGAGATGTAGTAACAGGTATCATTGAATAACACGCAGGTTTTAGGACATGAGTCTTTTTGATTATCTTCAGGAAATAGAATTTTGATAATATTAGTAACTCGTTTTTCTAATCATTCTCTATATGGTATTTTGTATAATAAAACATGATAATTGGAAAATGTTTTTAGAAAAAATAGATAAAAATATAGCTTGTTTTAAAATATGACCATAGTGCTTTACAGCCTTATTAGCGGCTGAAAAATTACTGCTCTCAATGTGAATTCCCTTGGAAATGGCCTCTAGGTAGGAGGCAGCCAATGAATGTTTGGACACAAATTATCTTAACACAATATAGACCTGTGTCCCAACCATGATGTAATGAAAACCAAATGGTCTTGTAATAAGTAAATCAGCGCCTACCTTCTTTATCAGGTTGTAGCTTACTGGGTGAGACTGGTCTGCCATGAAAAACTACAAGAAGAAAAGAAAGAAGAAAAGAAAGAAAGAGCTAGTTATCAGCGTGTGGTAGCAATCATGGAATATCTGGCATGACCACTAGCATTATCATAATTAGGTATAAGTGTGAATAACCAATGTTAATGGAGTTATCAAGTTTGGATACATTTCTTCCATAGAAAACAGAAATGTGGATATACTCTTTTATTTGCACTTTCATCAATGTTTGGTAGATGTAGCTCATTGAGTAATTTTACTCTTGTTTCTTTTAACATCATATGTATTGTATTACCAAAATGTTTTTTACGTACAGAAACCCTATCCTACTAAATCATCATAAAAATCAGATAGAAGTAGCTGAAGTGTATACATTGTCATATACCATATACATATTAGGTAGAGATTGATTGAATGACCCTTCACTGTATATACAGTAGGAAAAAAGCCCTTGCAAATATATCTTAAGGAGCCCCCGCTTTCCTACAGTTGTCAATGATCAGTGTCTCCAGTGCTATGACAAGTAATCTGAGTGATATGCAAGATCTAGTAAGACATAGGTGCTTCTCTCAGGCAGACTTCGGAATATAGAGTTGCATTATTATATTGTAGAAAACCTAAGACCCTTCTTATCTGCCCTCCAGCAGTGCTGCATTGACTCCAGCTGCCTCGCCGTGATCTAGTGTGCCAGTATCCAAATTTCACCAATACCTACGGTCTTTATAGATACCTCCAGTCCACTTTTTCCTTGCCTGTTTTAGTTTTCCTGTCAATGGTTCACATCACTCCAGGCTCCCTTCTACTGGAGGCCCTTGCCTGAATTGCCATGCGCTAGGTCAGCATGCTTTCCTGTCATGCCACTATATAATCAGTAAGTACCTGAGTTATCAAGTGGATCACACCAATGCCATCAGTGAGTGCCTGAGATGCCAAGTACCTTATACTAGTGCCACTATATCACCAGTTATTGCCTGAGTTACTAAGTGCCTCATACCAGTGCAGCTAAACCATCCGCTAGTATTTTAGTTACTAAGGACCTCCCATTAGTGCACCTACACCATCATCCAGTGCCTTGGTTATCAAATATCTTCCATTAGTGGCACAAAGTTTCTCATACCAGTACTGTTATACCATCTGCCAGAAACTATGTGCAAAATAATGTGATTCTTTACCAGCTTATGATCCAGAGTTACAGAGAACCGTTCCTCACCTTTTTATACTGACCGCCCCATTGATGGACTCTCTGCCTGTCCTGACCCAGCTTACCTAACCATTATTTTTAAATGATATCTTATATCAGGATCCTACCCAGTATGTATCAGTCTTCTGACAGCAGACCAAGCAGGAACCACTCAAAGATGGCATGTTCTGCCTTATATGGGGCTCATCAATAGAGGGTATTTTAATCACCTCTCTACTAATATATAATAATTTGTGCCCGGTCAAAGTGCTATCACCATTACAGACAATGTTTTTAGTTTTTATTTTATATACGTTGACGAGTAATTACCTTTCTACCTATCACAACATATATTGTAACCAGAATAGGTTGAATGGAAATCTAGTAAGACTACAAAGCCCTTCCTTCTCTATCAAGTAGATTAAACCACAGAAAAAAATATTTAATATATTAGTTAAAAGATTACTTATTCATTTTTCCATTTTACCCAATTTAATTCTACAAAGGAGAATGGTGGAAATATGTGGCTGCAGTGGTCTCACATTTCCCGTAGGATGAGTCTGTCAAAAATAATATTTGTTTTAATAAACATTTTACTTTGATGACACTGAAATTCCTAACTCCTGTTTTACAAGTAAAGGGAGTGAACATTTATTATAGTTATCCATATGAAGAGAAACACAAAAAACACATAAAATATGAATAAAAAATACTGAAACTTACCAGATAAAACAATAACACAAGTAATTAAAAGAATAAAAATAATAACCCAGAGGATTTTCACGTTGGTCCAAAATTTGGGAATCTGTGAAAATAAAATTAATAAAATGTATATATCAATGTAACAGAAAAAATAAACATCTAACAACATTTTATTTAGGCTTTCCTATAAAGCACAGCAGACATACCTTAACCATTATATTGTCTTATTCGCCAATATGCTAAGGCCATTTTGACACATTGTCTTTTTATATTTAAATATCAGTTTCAGTGATATTTCTGTGAGTTTGACACACAAGACATATATAAAGTGGATGTATGTCAGTATATTTCTTATGAATGGTGCTGCCACCTCTTTCGTATCTCTAAGTCCTTCTCCAGTATAAGCCGGGGATTCTGGTGAAACGCGTTGAGCAGACAGACTCACAGCCAAGTAATCAAGGGCAATTCTGAGGAGTAAGCATCCTTGTAATAAATATAATGGGGGGACTTGTTTGTGCCCCCACATAATTGTTTTTAGTAAAGCTTATTTATTTTTTTTGTGGTTATACAAGGTTTTAGGGAAAAGCATCCGCTTTTTACTGAACGTTCAATAAAAGCAAATTGCTAAAACACTACCATTAAAAGTATTATGGTTACTTATTTAAAAAGAGTTCACATTATCAAAATAAAGTAAACAAATATGAGATCAGACATACTTTTAATAGTTGATAAAATAAAAATAAGGCTTCAATATTAAACTATACAATCCAATCCACTAAAACAGAGAGAAGGAACTAGTCAGAATGTAACATAACCTGCAATTTTCTTATGCAATTTCTAAAAATAAAATGGTGAAAAATAGAATAGAATAGCTTTTGTTTTGAAACAACATCATTAAAAATTCATTTTTTACTTAATTCACCCCCCAAAAAGCAGGTATTTAAACATATAAAAGTTAAACATATTATTTAAGTTGCATAAATGGAAGTTTTGGGTGATCACATTACTACAACGCTCACTTGTGGCCCCTTATTTGAAAGTGATTCTCTAGTCTTTCTTGACATTTTATTGGAGAGGGACACAGTCGCTGTCTTTACGAGCCCTCAAATTCCACATAATCCTAAATTAATCTGGTGATGGCTTTTGCCAAGTCAACCGCCCGACAGCTCAAGGGGCATAATATGGACCCTTCTCAATCCATTGCATTTTCTTTTCAAAACATTTAGTTTGGAAATAATAAGACAAATAATAAACTACACGTATCTACGTCAGCTTTTATTGCTAGATATGACAGATGCCACGTTTTAAGACTATCAGGTAATGATCAGCAAAGAACCAGAATACCCTGTAACATCTAAACGGACATTGCTGACAAGTAAGTGGGCAATAAGGTCCCAACATTGCTTATAAATTAATATTTAATATCATGACCCTAACAACAGTATAAAACCCTCAACAACAGTGCACCCTCTTATATCTCTACTCTCGTCTCAAAATACTCCCCCCCCCCCCCCCCTCCACCTGCCCTCTCCTTTCGGTCAACAACCTTCTTCTTTCCTCTTCTCCTTATCACTCCCACCTTCAGGACTTTTCAAGTCTTGCCCCTATAATCTGGAACTCCTTGCCTCGCCCCACTAGAATATCCTCCTGCCTCAAAACCTTCAGCTCACTAAAAACACTTTTCACCTTTATTCTTAACATACACAACACATCTTGCATAGTTACATAGGCCCTCATTCAATTGCGATTTGGCCAATTGAATAAGGCTCTAAATAAGCACATAGCATATTTTTTTTAAAGAAGTTTTTAGTTAGTGAAAATCTTGCTTTTGGATAGATGCTCACTAACTAAAAACTTCTTTAAAAAAATATGTTATGTGCTTATTTAGAGCCCCTATTCAATTGGCCAAATTGCAATTGAATGAGGGCCATAGTATTTAAGGTTGAAAAAAGACTTTCAGTCCATCAAGTTCAACCTTTTAAGATCTCCTCTGATCTACAATATGCGGATTAAATATTAATTAATTAGTTGTATAAAAAAAAAAAAAATCAATTCCCTCCTGATCCCAGACATCAGCGACCAGACTTCTCCCTGGATCAATGCTGCCTCTTTAATTATCCATGATAACACTGAATTCCCTTTTTAATTAGAAATGAATCCAGTCCCCTTTTAAAGTTATCTATCGAATCCGCTGTCACCACCTCCTTTGGTAGAGAATTCCACGGACTAACCACCCTTACTGTGAAGAACCCTTTTCTTTCTTTGAGGTGGAATCTTTTTCCTCTAACCTCAAAGGATGTCCTCTTGTCAGTTTAAAAACCTCTTGGCACAAAAAGCTCCATTGACAAATCTTTATACTGACCCTGGATGTATTTATATAAGGTAATCATATCTCCTCTTAGACGCCTTTCTTCATAACTTAGCCCCTCCATTCCCCTTATTAGTTTTGTTGCCCTTCTCTGTACCTTTTCCAGCTCTAAAATGTCCTTTTTATGAAGTGGTGCCCAAAATTGTCCTCCATATTCCAAATGAGGGCGTACTAGAGATTTGTATAGTGGCAGAATTATATTTGCTTCCCTGGCTTCTATACCCTTCTTAATACATGCTAATATTTTATTTGCCTTTGCAGCTGCTGCTTGACTTTGAGCACTATTACCTAGGTGGTTGTCTAACACCCTCCTGTATCACAACCAAACCATTTAGATTGTAAATTTGCGAGTGTTCAATCTCGTTGTATGCTAGAAGCTCAAAGACAGGGCCCTCCATTTGCTTCCATTGTACTGAAGCTGTTTTTGCCTTGTACTCGGCCAATATATGGCACTGCAGAATGTGTTGGCACATTAAAAATAATAAGAATAAATGAAAATGTATGTGATAGAAAAAAAGGCTCACATTTCCTCTTCCTTAAAGGTGTAAACGTGCATTTGACCCACAAAGCAGATAATTTATTGCATAGCAATGGTCATAAGAATAATTTGCATAGCCCAATCAAAATATAACTAACAATATCTTGTCTTTCTATCATTGAATGACAAATAATATATGGTATTTTATACTTTACAATATAAAAGATTGTGACCAGAGCAGAGTCTTTGAGTATTTTCTAGATGAAATCATTATGCCTAGAAGGACATCCATGTACAATAAATAGACAAATACTACTTGATTATGACAGATCTGGATAACATTTGGCATCACTAACAGGATAGAGGGAAGCAGTGAGTACTAATTGTACAAGACCGTGCTGGTCCTGGCTCGTCCGGACCAAAGAAATTAGGTCCAGTAAGTTTATGCAAGCAAGAAACCCGATGAGCATGACTCAATACAAGACCTGGATAATCCCAGTGAGTTTGTGGATGTAAGATATTGTCAACCCTGCTGGCTCAGGCCTGTAGTTCCTTGGGATTGTAGGTAAGCAATATATGCAAGATCCTTAAAAGCCATCTTAACCACACATTATACAGACTGGTGATATATGTCAACATATGTTGTTTCAGAGAAAGAATAAATTGTGACCGCAACTTGTAAGTTACTATAGAAGTCACATTGTTCATGTTTTGGTAGTCCTTAAATCAGAATTTGCAGACATTGTGTTGTATGTGATTCTCTTTGTATATATGTTATATCACATGGTAATTGTGAGTCAGCCGCTTTATATGTATTGCCTCAGACAGAAAAGTTTTATAATGAATGCATTAAATCATTTGACTTCCGACATTATACTTCCTACGCAAAACATAAGGAGTCACCATGTTCAGGGAGAACGCCTTGATTAGTTATTAATGTGTTATTGTCATAAGTGCCACAAACTATTAAATCATAAATCTCAAATAGCAGACAGATGATTATGATAATTTTGTAAATATTCTCCACATAAAATAAATGAGGAGTGCTGCAAGTGTCAAAAAATAAATACATTTAAAAAAAAGGACATTGGGCTAGCGAGTGTAAGTCATAGACACATCATGGTCAAACCTCCTAATATACCCTAGGACAAGTGGAAAACCAGAGCTTCCCCTGCTAATTATCACCACAACATTTTCTTCGCCTGTGTGTTGTGGCCACATTACTAATGCGTATCAGGAGGAAGCTGTACATTACACACTCACAAGCTACACACGTGTACACTTGTATCTCTCTTTTCTATCATCCAATGACAAATAATATACAGTATTCTATACTATATAAGATTGTGACCAGAGTAGAGTCTTTCTAGACGCAATCATTATGTTTAGAAGGACTTCCTTGTACAAGTAAAGATACCTTCTTGATTATGACAGATCTGTGCCAGTGTTAACGGAGTGAAATTCAAATGCAACAACTTTTTTTTGTGTGGTTATCAATACTTTAATGGCGGCTAAGTGGCTTATGGTCAGAGGATGGAAAAAACAATCTTTACCAACTTGGACTGAACTCGTGACCATTGTAGACAAAAATAAACAAATACAACTGGATTACTTAACACTATTAGACCATTCGTCAAAAAAATATATTTTAAAACGGTCTCTCTGGAAGACAAAGCAACTTGCTTTATAGCAATAATATTTAAAAGGGATGTAAGAGAAAGGGGGTAAAGGTGAACGAAGAAAAGAAAGAAAGAAGGGAACGATTCCATAAATCTTTTGACTCCTCTCGCCCACTCACCATTACCATTAGAAAAGGAAAAAGACTAAATACCAATACGTTTTGATATCGTGAAAAATGTTATTCCAAATGGCTCAATTTAATTCAATTGTTTTGTGGTTTCCTTGATGTTTTTTTTTTTTTTTTCTTTTGAACAATTGTTTTGGAATAACACTTTACAAGAGATTATGAATATAAGATTTCTTATACTCTTGTATACAATGTTCATATAATGTATATTTTGTCAATGTTTTCTCTTTTTTATTTTTTATTTATTCTTCTTATTATTAGTTTGATGTTTAGATTTTAATGTTTCCAATCTTATAAAAACCTGAAAATAAAATGTATTAAAAAAAAAAAAAATAACAACTTTTTTTGATAAGAGAATCAACATTGATTTGAATTCAGAGCTGCATTCTGGTTTAAAGAATCAGGCCGTGCCACGTTTCCATTTATCCTGCTACATTGCAGTCTAGCCAAGCACAAGAAATCAGGGATATAAATACTGTATACTGGCATATTCTGATGTGTACTGAGCCACATAGAGCCATAGGTTGCAGACCCTCATCAGATCCGATATATAGGCAGGGAGCGTTTTCACAAGTGTTTGATCATTTCTAACACCTTAGTACATCTGGTCCATCGTTTCCATCTGTATTACCATATTTTGTTTGTTTAATTTTAGCTTTTGTTTATGATAATCCAATAGTTAGTAATTCCACTTACCATTTGCCACAGGGAACTGCTGGTGTAAATTCTGGAGGCTTTTCTGGTCATAGAATTCATCGTTGTCTCGTGATTAATAAAAGGGTCACTTGCGCTGTCCTCGTGATTACGTTGGTGCATATTTATGTTGAGTTTAATGCTCTGTAGAACAATTCATCAAAAATTAAAAAAAAACAAGAAAATATACTTATTCAGTTTCAATGTTAGAGGTCATTTCATTATGCCAACATTAAGGGTTAATTGTTGACATTCTTTAAATGAATAACCTGGAAATTGCCTGATATTCTACGTGTGAGTATATTATCATGCATTTGTGCAAGGTCTGTGATAATCATTTTTGGAATTATCAACTAGTTAATATCATGTACTAGCGACTTGCCCGTCAAAAAATGACGGCAATGTGATGTATATGTTTGTCAAGTTGTTTAGTTATTAACATATATTTTTGACACTTGTAAGTATTTTAATATGAACGTGTATTTTTGTAAAATGTTGATGTAATGGTTTTTTAAAATGTAATTAGTATCTGAAGAATTGTTAACTTTAATATACATTGAATGAATAGGAAAGCAAAAAGTAAAAAGCCTTCTTTAAACGTCGCGAATTTTAACATGAAGTTTAAAATATATGTAAGCAATAACCTTGAAAGTATATATTTTTAAACTTGAACTTTATTTTTTATGTAAGTTTAGAAGTTGACAAAACATTGGTATAATTTTGAACATTATAAACAGGAACATAGTGAATACATTTTGTAACCTAATTTTTTATTAAAAGTATTAACATTTGAATGTAAAAACAATTGACCTTAAAATTAATCAGTATTAAAATTCAATTTCTATCACAATAATTGTTAACTTGAATATACATTGAATGTAGAGGAAGGCATACAGTAAAACTCTTCTTAAAACGTATGTAATTAAAGTAATTCATTACTGAGCGCATAAACTGGCGATAAACATTAATGTAGGTAGTAATCTTAAGATAACAGACAATATTTACATTGTGATTTAAAAGGTGCTTGACCTCTTAACATCCACTTTGTAATCTGTTAAATGAAATAACTTGAAAATATATTTTTTAAACTTGTAACATTAGAAAAATTAACATAGTGGCTTAACATTTTAACATAATTTTTACTAACAATGCAAGGCAAGTATTTTGTGAGGCGAATCATTCATAAACAGTACTTCCATTAATTATGACTGAATTAAACAACCAATTGCTATGTATTTTGGAATGCTTTAAAAAAATGTTGGCATCTTTAATTTGTATCCTGCAAAGTTATAGTACTTCATAGTAGACAATGTTTTTAGTAAAAATACGTCCATCTTCTAATAAATCACCTTGACTTTCATTGTTTTCAATGTAAACTTTAATAGCCTGTGGATTTTTGCACCGTGACAACGCAACGTACAATTGACCATGTGCAAAAACTGGTTCTTCCAAGAAAATACCAACAGATTTGAAAGTTTGACCTTGTGATTTATTAATGGTCATGGCAAATGCCATAATAATGGGAAATTGTCTTCTTTGAAGTATAAAAGGGAGACTACTTTCACTTGGTGCTAAATCTATTCTTGGTATGAAAACTCTCTCTCCTTTATGGGTCCCAGTTAAAATTTCAGCATCTATAAAATGGTCCTTTAATTGTTGAACAATTAATCTTGTGCCATTGCATAGGCCTTTTTTGGGGTTCATATTTCGCAGTAACATGATAATTGCACCTTTCTTTAGCTGCAAAATATGTGGTGGCATTCCAGAAGGAGTTAAAGAGTTAATGAATTCAGTTGAAAAGTTTGCCTGACTTTCATTGTCATCAGCAAGTACAGAATCAGCACTGTGATAATTTCTTTGTGGTGCATTAATTTTTTTAAAGATTTCATTATTGAGTATTAATGCATCTTTATTTTTACACGTCAGTATAACTTGGTTGGCAAGCTCGGAATATTCTTCGTTATTTATGCTCCCTTCAAATATAGCCGATATAATATCTTGTTGACAAATCATATGAGGTGGGATCTCTACAGTGTCGTCAGTTAAATGTAGTATTTTTTCTGTTCTGCCTTCTCCAATTTTAATAAGCCAATCATTGAAATCAGTTTGGCCTTCTGATCTCATATTTTGTTGCAGTTGAAGATGGGTAAAATGTTTCCATACTGTACTTGACTTTATACATGTTTCAATAATGTCTGTTCGATTTCCATGTACAACGACAGGTAATGTTTGTCTAAAATCGCCACCCAACAACATTACCTTTCCACCAAAAGGAAAAATATTATCCATGACTTCACGAAGCAAACGGTCAATACATTGGAGGGCATAGCATGACATCATTGTAGCCTCATCTATTATAATTAATTTACATTTCTTCAATTTCTTTGCTTGTAAGGATGTCATGCGAATATCTGACACAGAATTTTCTAAAATAGGCACTGGCAGTTTAAATCCACTATGAACAGTTCTTCCACCTTCTAATAAAAGTGCAGCAATTCCAGTAGTGGCAAACGCCATTGCTATTTTTCCTTGTGCTCGTACTGAACTCATTAATAAATTGTACAAATATGTTTTCCCTGATCCGCCAGGTCCATCAAGATAGAAATAACGCTCTGTCACCATGTCATCATCTATAGCATTTTTAATGGCATGAAATGCTTGCAATTGTAGTGTATTTAAAGTTGCAAGTCTTTCTTCTGTTTTTTCTGCTTGTAGTTGAATGTCATAGACTTCAAAGTTAATGTCATCTATAAGACCTGGATCAGGCAAATTAAAACTTGCACAACTTAATCCATGAGTTAAAAAGACTTCTTGGATTTCCATTAACGCTTTTAAGTGTGCAATGGGTTCATTGTATCGTCGCATAAAGTCTTCAGCCATATTACTTTTAAAAGTCTCCCACAAAGCTAATGCATTTGGAGCATTTGAGAAGATACAAATAAAAGCAAATTGTTCTCTCATCTGTCTTGGCATTTGACATTGTGCTGCTTCTTCTAAACATCTTTCCCACTCTGTATCATCAGCGAGTAAGTTTCTATGTCTTGCAGCTAAATGGAAGGATTCATATACAATGTCATTAACAGTTCTTAAGTGTTCAAAACTTTGTGCTCCAGGAACATTTAAAAGTAGTATCCGTAAGCAAAAACGTTCCACATCTCTTGGACTGACTGTGTAAATTCTTGGAATAATTGTATTGCCTCTGGTTTTTCTTGGTCTCCATAATCCATTCACAAAAACATAGTGATATGGAATTTCAATATATAAGTATTGTGTTGCTTCAGCATCAGTGGAATTTAATGCAAACCATGCAGTTAGTGTAGTGTGACGATCTTCACTTTGGGCCAATGCATTCATTTCATTTCCAGCATGGAAATAGACTAAATGTCGTTGTGGCAAATGTACTGCTAACCTATATACTGCATGTGATCTATCATGCATTTCAAATTTTAAAAGCCGCCACATAGCTTCTGGCGCACTGACATAGCGAGCATCTACATGAGATGCAAGTTCATCATGTACTAACTCACTACTTTCAGGGTTGTCTGCACTTTTGACGACTACAGTAGCTGCATCGTAACCTTTGTAAATATATTTGTAGACATATTTAATGGATTTGATGGAAGTGCAGGCTTCTACGTTGATGTGGGCGTTGTACTTCATGAGTAAATGTGGATTGTAGGGTACTACATATCTATTGTCCACTTTTTTTCCACGAATAATGGCACTATCTCCTTCTCTTCTTTTATAAAGTGGATATCCATCACAATTGGCATAGGTTTTGTCTCTATAATCTTTTGGAAATTCTTTGGAACATTTATTATTTTCCATACATGGTGATTGTGGATTAAGGTCACCACAGGGTCCATGAATCATGCGATGAGTAACAATCTCATATAGTCTACCATATAGTTCTGGATCTGGTAGTTCAGCAACAATGACTGCATCCACTTTGTCTGAAGTATCTAATTTATCTTTTTCTTGAAGTATTATTAGAAGATGTGCATGTGGAAGGCCTCTTTTTTTGTATATACATTTGCCAAATAACTGATTTATAGTGAAGTCACGTATTAATTCATTTAATTTAATCTTAAAAACTCTGGCTACTAAATCTGGTCGATCTGAAGCAGTTTGTCCAAGAAGTAGATTTAGTGTAATTTCTGGCCATTGTGGATTACATGTAAATGTCACAAATAAATCGGGTTTGCCAAATTTTGTCACAATAGCCATAACATCATTGTATCTTTCTCTCATATTCCGAGGAGATCCTTGAAAGGAAGATGGTAAAATGATGGCTTTGCCAGCTGTCATGTCTCTGCTTGTAGCCACGTCAGCAACATAGTCCATGAGTCCAGAATATTGTTCTACACGGAGTTTATCTTGTTGATATTTGATAAAGTTTAAATTATTTGCCTCAACTTGCAAATATGAATCAATAATCCATTGTTGTGTTAGTTTCCCACCACATAAAATTGGATTAAATACATTGCGAATGGCAATTTGAGCTACTTTAAATTCAAGCATAGAAACATTATTTCGGATTCTGGCTTTAGCATTTGGGTAACTGGGAAGAGTTAATTTTGGTTGCCAACCTGCTTCTCCGTGTGGGAAAAAGATGGGATATGTCATTGGATCTAAATTTGGACTTAAGATACTCATATTAATAAACGGTTGGTCCTCATTTCTAGGATATATTCGAATGTCTCTTTGAAATGGTGGTTCTCCTTCATCATTCTGAAACACCATTGCAACCTCATTTGTTGTTGGCAAGTTATAACGACGTTTATCAGTATGTCTGTCTCTTTTAAGCACCATATTAACCTTCGGCATTGGTAATTGATGTGTTTGTGCATGAAGTAGTTGTTCATTTTCTACTTCTGCCAATTTTTTATAAGCTTTGCTGTAGGGATTGTTGTCCATAATGTTATTTAGCTCTATGAAAACAGTGGGTAAGCATTTTTTATTTTCTTCCATCTGCATACGTTGGTCAACAGCTTCCATTGTATCTAGGACATATAGTTGAGCGAATTTTCTTTTATTTCCTTCCTCTGGATGTAAATGGGAAGTGCGATGATAAATTTGTCCTTGGACTTTAAAACAGTAAGGACCATGTCCTGGTACATTAGCAGCTAATGTTGCCCCCATGGATGCAAAGGATATGGCCCTATTGTAGGATCTTATGTTTGTCTTAAAATTTTTGTAGTTTGGAAAAGTAGGTTCAGTCATAATATTTTGTAAATAAATTGGAAATTCTTTCCTTTCTGGAAGTTTGAACTTGCCTTTTTGACAACAACTAATAAATTGTCCATCTCTGGGTCTCTCCTGTTTAAAATAATAAGCCTCACAAAACTGACATTGAGTAGTCATGTCCCCACAACTATGAACCTCTACTGCTAAAGACTTGAGTAGAGGACAATTTGCAAAGCATATAGGATTTTGACTTTCATATTCATCAGGTGAAATGTCATATAATGTTTCAACAACAGGTTCTAAATGTTTTGTTTTTTTCGTTGCTTTTCTTGGTATATGTTGTATTGTTTGAGGTAAAATGTCATGTAATGTTTCATGAAACGGTTCTAAATGCTTTGTTTTCTTTGTTGCTTTTTTTGGTATCTCTTGTATTTTTTCTGGTAAAATGTCATCTGATGTTTGAGCAACAGGTTGTAAATGCTTTATTTTCTTTGTTGCTTTTTTTGACATATCTTTAATTTCTGCAAGTGACAGTCTTTTGCTTGCAATTCTTTTGCGTTCTTTTTCTCGTCGAATTTCCTTCTTCTCCGGTGTCTGCTGGCTGTCTGCTCTCTGTCGTCGTTCTCTAGCTTGGTGTCTTTTCTTTTCTTGTTTACTCTCGTTATCAGCCATGTTAATCTGTAAAAATAAAATAATGTACCATTAGTTTATTTTGAGATGTTAAGTTGTTTTTCATGACAAATAGTTATCAATAGTGTGTTAACATTTTATACTTAATCAATTTCAATGCGGTCAATTGAATAAAAGTCTAAATAAGGCCATCAGATAATTATTTAAAGAAATTTTTATTTATTAAACATGTATCCAAAAGCAAGTGTTTCAGTAAATAAAAAGGTATTTTCAAAAAGATGTTATGTCCTTATTTACAGCACTATTCAATTTGTCAAATGGCAATTAAATTAGGGTTTAGGACTGGAATGTTACAATGACAAATTGTATAGATTCTGTGTTTTTAGACTTTTTTGGACTATGCCAATTTATTTTTTAAGTTTACATTGAAGTTTGTATTTACTGTTAAAGATTATTGGCCCTAAAAGACAAATAAGAGATAGATGATAGATATTACTTTTTATACTGTACCTTGGTTGAAGTTTGATTTCAAGCAAAATTCTTTGTTGGTCCTGTGTTGAAAGCCTTCGTCCGATGGTCTGGTCCTGTGTTGAAAGTCCTCGTCCGATGGTGTAGTTCTCTGTTGAAAGTCCTCGTCCTCTGGTGTGGTCCTCAGTTCCAACTCCTGTTCCGATGTTCTTGACGCAGTATCTGTTATAAAATAAAAATGAAAATGTTATGTTATTTGAATGTCTTTGTATTAATGAAAAAATGGCATTATTTCTGTGTTTTTCTACAATCCTTTTTGGTGCGCCGCAATTTTGGTATGCTTCTGTAGGCTTTTTTCTAAGGCTTATAGGTGGTTAAACATTAAAGAAGAATATTAATTAATTTTTCTCTTTTTTTACTTGTTATACTGTACCTTGGTTGAAGTTTGATTTGAAGCAGAATCTTTGTTGGTCCTGTGTTGAAAGCCTTCGTCTGATGGTCTGGTCCTGTGTTGAAAGTCCTCGTCCAATCGTCTGGTCCTCTGTTGAAAGTCCTCGTCCGATGGTGTAGTCCTCTGTTGAAAGTCCTCGTCCGATGGTGTAGTCCTCTGTTGAAAGTCCTCGTCCAATGGTCTGGTCCTCTGTTGAAAGTCCTCGTCCGCTGGTCTGGTCCTCAGTTGAAACTCCTGGTCCGATGTTCTTGACGCAGTATCTGATATAAAATAAAAATGAAAATGTAATTTTATTTGAATGTATTTGTATGAACTAAAAAATGACATTATTTATTTGTTTTTCTACAATCCCGTTTGGTGCCCACCACTTTTGGTATGCTTATTTAGGCCTTTTTCTAAGGCTTATAGATTGTTAAACATAAAATAAGAATCTAAATGTAGTTTGGTATGTGTTTGTGTGAGTTTTCATACAATCCTGTTTGGTGCGCACCACTGTTGGTATGCTTATTTAGGCTTCTTTCTAAGGCTTATAGGTTGTTAAACATAAAATAAGAATGTAAATGTAGTTTGATATGTGTTTGTGTGAGTTTTCATACAATCCTGTTTGGTGCGCACCACTGTTGGTATGCTTATTAATGTTGTTTTGTAATGCTTATAGGTTGTTAAACATAAAATAAGAATGTAAATGTAGTTTGCTATGTGTTTGTGTGAGTTTTCATACAATCCTGTTTGGTGCACACCACTCTTGGTATGCTTATTAATGTTGTTTTGTAATGCTAATAGGTTGTTAAACATAAAATAAGAATCTAAATGTAGTTTGCTATGTGTTTGTGTGAGTTTTCATACAATCCTGTTTGGTGCGCACCACTGTTGGTATGCTTATTAATGTTGTTTTGTAATGCTAATAGGTTGTTAAACATAAAATAAGAATCTAAATGTAGTTTGCTATGTGTTTGTGTGAGTTTTCATACAATCCTGTTTGGTGCGCACCAATGTTGGTATGCTTATTTAGGCTTCTTTCTAAGGCTTATAGGTTGTTAAACATTAAATAAGAATTTAAATGTAGTTTGCTATGTGTTTGTGTGAGTTTTCGTACAATCCTGTTTGATG